>RPOG01006192.1:0-25788 GCA_008086565.1 Thalassoma bifasciatum | reverse complement strand
GGATTAAGCTTCTGCTTTGGCTGTGAAACGGAGGGAGGGGGAGGGAGGATGAGATGCAGGAGAGAGCTCATTGTGGGTCGGCGGGCGAGAGAGAGAGAGAGTGGAGAAGAGAGATGGAGGTTTATTTCATAATATGCTTTTTCCAAAGAGCAGCTTCACAGTAAGAGAGCGGGGTGACGGAGGGCAAAATGCAGCAGAAACAGGATTCTCAGAGCCGAGCCCCGAGCAGTCTGGGGAAGGTAGGAGAGTGTGTTTGCGTAGAAGTGCGCACATGAAATAGGCACATGTGTGTTTGTGTAGGGGCTTCTTGTAAGCTGCTTTGAGTGGTGGGACTATAGAAAGGAGCCACTGCAGGAGGTCGAAATTAGAGTCAGTTCATTGTTGTTGGTGTTGACTGTCAGCATTTTCTTCATGTTTACATCCAAGTGTAGAATATTTCTCTCTTTGCTCATGTTTGAAGCCCTCTCTGTCTCTTTGTCCATGAGGCATGTAACAACAAATACTGTTGAGTCTCTGTTTAATGCAACCCAACAGCTCCTGTGCATTTGTGTGCGAGTGTGAGTGTGAGTGTGTGTTTGTGTGTGAACTGTCTCTGCACATCTCCATCATCTTCACTTGTGGCAGCCTGACCTCTGCTCTGAGCCTCAAGCCTGTTTTTCTTTATTTGAAATGTCATACAAACATATTCATGTTAAGGTGGAAGCCTTAACATGAGTACGATGATGTTTGTGGTTTAAGGCACATTTCTGTTTTGTCAGAGTGATTAATGCAGATTTGGGGTTTGTGGTATTCAGGGAAGATGTAATTTTTTTTGCTACTTCCCATTAAGCCTTACACTGTGTGACTAATTCCTCATATTTCTTTTTGCCTCATCCTCTTTTTTCGCCCTCTCATCCTCCTACACCCTTCCCTCTCTACAAAAAAACTGGTTTCTCTTGCCCCTTCCTCTCTCTCTGATCTGTTATCTGCGCTTTCTGTCGCCATGTCACCTCTATTCTCTCCCATGTCCTCTCTTTGCCTTTCCCTCATTTCCATCCTCCGTCTCCTCTTTCTCTCATTGTCCTCAGGCTCACCCGGCGCTCAAAGCCTTCATGTGCGGCTCTCTCAGCGGCACCTGCTCAACCCTGCTCTTCCAGCCCCTGGATCTGGTCAAAACACGACTGCAGACCCTGCAGAACAATGCTAAGCCGGGGTACGTGTGCGCACATTCACACATCAGATGAATACATGTGCATGTGACATTTCTCCTGCATGCCATCAGATACATGCACATCAGCATCCCCACTGTTACCACCAACTCAACATGGTCTCCAGGCACAAAACACACACGCACACACACGCACACACACACACACACACACACACACACATGCACACACACAACATAGCAGGTCAACATTTGCAGGCAGTGCCAGCCTGAATCTGCTGTTCTGACCCATATAGGGCAGTTAGTCACACCGGCAGCATGTAATCACACTGTCAGGCTGTTAGCATGTAATTACTTCCATTTTGGGTTTCAAACAGCAAATGTTGGGACAAAAAGAAGATTTAATTCAAAGAGCAACTTGCAGATTAGATATTCCACGACACCAATACAAAACCTTGTTAGAAAATTGTGTTCGGTCAAAGTTAATCACTGGTTTTGTTTTTAATGGAGTGTAAGATTTAGAGGAAGTGGCTATTTTTAAACCTTTTTTTTTTTTTTTAAGTGTCTCAAGATTTACTTGGGGCGATGACATCATGGGCTGATGTTGTCCCCACAAGCAAGTGTCAAACAAAGTACCAAGAATCCATCATCACTCTCTCTCTCTCTCTCTCTTTCTCTGTCTCCGTACCTCGATTCCTGCATTTTCTCTCTGCTTGTTTGTCTCTCCTTTCATCCTATATCTCTCTCTCTTTTTCTCTCTCTCACACACACACACACACACACACACACACGCACACAAAACTGAAACAACACACTGATTTACCATGACAGAGAGCAGCACCAAATACCATTTATACATTGTGATACTCACCTTTAGTAACTGTAGTTTGTATGTGCCACTAAGACAGTGGAGCTGCATAATCTCGATTAACACTGGTATCACAACTTTTTCCATTTTGTAGTAAATGTAAAGTTACAATTTACATTACTTTGACCCCAGGTTGTAAATTTCCATGAATTTTCACTTTTGGGAACTTTTCATGGGAAATTTAGGTAATTAACAGGAATTAATAGAAATTTTCAGAGAACTTTGTGCATTTACCACGCCATTTATGTGTACAAGTCTGAAACATTTTGGTCTGTTATAAGCAGACATACATGCAAAAATGTCAAATGAAATCTTTAGACATACCAATGTATTTTCAGAGACTTTGGGGGATTTTTCTCTAACTGAGTCTAAACATCATGGAGGTAAAGATAAATATTTGTCAAAGCAAACATACATAGAATAAACCTGACAAACCATTAATAAATGATACTCATCAGTTCTCAGAGCTGTAGAGCTGAAATGATTTCTTTCACAGAACAAAACCCATGAATGGTGAAAAAATACATGTACAGCAGCTGCTATGAAATCTCTCCCTACTTCAAACGGTGCACAAGACATTTTGTAAAAAAGAATATGTCAAAATTTGTGAGCCAAAATTCCCTAAGAATTTTAGAAAAATTCATTGAAATTTATAGCAACAAAATCCTGAAAACGACCAAACGACATTCTCTTCCCGAATTTCCATGGAAATTTTCAGGAAACTTTCCTGTGATTTACCAGAAATTTGCACCACTTTTCATCCTTATTTTGACCTGACAGTTGATCTGAAAATTGATTCTGTGGGGTCTAGTTGCTCTCAATATAAGGCTACCGTTCAGTAATCAATGTTTTTAATTGATCTTTTTGTTGTCTTTAGAGAAATTGATGACACTGTTTTTGACTTCTCAAATATTTCTGTCTCTGTTTTTGAGTGTAACATCCTCTAAAATGTCTTCCTGCAGTGCACCAAAGGTGGGGATGTTCAGGGTTTTCATCAATGTGATCAGGACAGAAAATTTCTTCAGTCTATGGAAGGGAGTTTCACCAGTAAGTAATGAGCCTTTTTTCAATATTTAAATATTTAATATTTAAATTTGTGTTTTTGTATAGATGTGGTTTGGAGGGAGCTTTTTTTTCACATCCTTTCAGCTATGGAAGGATACTTAACTAAATAAACCTCTTCATGCACAATAATACCAGGATACCCGCTGTCTCTCTGGTTAAGTCAAACAGTCCTCAATCCACAGTTATTCACTGCAGAGATGTATGCATATCAAGCTCTTGTGAGACTCTTTTTGAATATTTATAGCTGATGACTCTTCTAGCACTCACTATGAAAGTATAACAGCCGGATAAGAGAAATGTCTCACACTCATGTCTCTCTCTGTAACAGTCTTTTGTGCGCTGCATCCCTGGAGTTGGCATCTACTTCAGCACCTTCTACTCCCTGAAGCAGCACTTCTTCCAGGACCGGGCGCCCAATGCTGGCGAGGCCGTCCTGCTTGGAGCAGGAGCCAGAGCTGTGGCTGGTGTCTGCATGCTGCCGTTCACAGTCATCAAGACACGTTTTGAGGTCAGTGCCTGTTTTTTTGTACCATTTTGTGGTTATATTGAGAAAAACAGATGAGTTCAGCTGGTCTAATGTGTCTCCTTCCATGTTGCTTCAGAGTGGCTGTTACAACTATGTGAGCGTGACTGGAGCTCTAAGGAGTGTGTACGAGACGGAGGGAATCAGGGCTTTATTCTCAGGATTGACTGCAACACTACTCCGCGATGCTCCGTTCTCTGGTATCTACGTCATGTTCTACAGCCAGGCCAAGAAAACGCTGCCCCAAGGTGAGAAACACACTGTTTCATTCAGGAGTATTTAAACTTTTTAAAGAGGACCACATTTAAATTTGTGAGAAATGGCCAAGGACCAGCAGCTCTTACTGACATATTTATTAATCGTTAGAATAAAACAGAAATGATCTTTCTTTGAGTGATGTCTACAAGATTCAGTCAGTAAGTGTGGTCAAACATATTTGTATCATTATACATGAAACCAAAGCTCACCTGTTCCTCAGGTGTCTCTTGATACCACATGATAAGTGACGTGTTTTCTGCAGTGTTACGTGCAAACATCCGCAAACTCTGCTTCTTCGTCAGTGGTAATTTTTAATATTGAATCTATTTTGACCTGTAAACAACATTTCGGACCCAGATTTTTCTTATCATGCATTCTGAACATTTTATGCACCTAGTTTTTTTCTTTGCACTTTGTTTCATAGCTTAAATCTTATCTTGTGTCCTCTAGTATGTTTTTTGATCTCTCTCATTCTCACAGCATGATGAAAGCATTGATTTAAAGATGTCAGCTGTAGAAGCTGTAGAGTTTCTGCAGAATATACAGAGCTTTAGCTTTATACATGTAGCCCATGCACAGTAGATAAAAAGTGCCTACTATGTAGTTCAGTGGGACGTTACGAGTTGTGCTTTAGTTTTGTTTGTGATTTGGACAGAAAATGTTAATGTACTTATAATCTAAAGCATGACTCATTTCAGCGCTATGATCATTGTAGGATGACTGATACTGATGCTGTTTTTGAATCCTTAGCTACTAAATGAGAGTTTTAATGCACCTCTTCTCCCTATAAACATCAGAATAACTATCCACTTTTTTTTTGCTATAAGGATTTTATATTGCACCTCTTTTTCTTCAAAATCATTTAAATCAATTGTTGAGCTTGATTTTACTTCCTCTTGAAATAGTAATAAAACCAGCCCAGCCTGTGCTATGACAATCAAACCAAGAATTCATTAATTATTTTCAGACTTTTTTTGTCATACCCCTGAAGGTTTTGAATCCTGCCAAATGCCTGCCTTTAGCAAAGCTTTATACTTAACACTCCTACACCCTCACTCGTCATCACGTTTCCCTGTTTCTTTTCTTTCAGAGGTGGCCTCCTCGGGCTACGCTCCTCTGGTGAACTTCGGCTGTGGGATGGTGGCAGGAGTCATGGCGTCGGTGGTCACACAGCCTGCGGACGTGGTGAAGACCCACATTCAGATCAGCCCGTCTCACTGGGGCACGACAGACGCCATCCGCCACATTTACACAGTATGTGCTCATTTATTATTGCGTTTGCTTTTTACTGAGTCTGAATGTTTGTAAATCCTCAGTGGAAGTCTGAATCCTGTCTCTTTGTATATTAATATTTGAGTTAAGTTCTGTTGTGGAGTTTTTCTGTCGTCATTTTCAGAGAGACTGTTGATTCTTGTTGCACATACCAATCTTCCCTGCTCTGTCCTCTCTCTCTCTCAGGAGCACGGCATGTCTGGATTTTTTCGGGGGGCTGTACCCAGATCTCTGCGACGCACTCTCATGGCTGCTATGGCTTGGACTGTCTATGAACAGCTGATGGCTCGAATGGGCCTCAAATCCTGAAGAGCCACGTACAGGATGAAAAGGAGAGAAAGAAGTCGATTGAGTCAAAGTGCTTGAACCAGCAATAATAAGATTTTTAAAAGAAGAACCCAGAGGATAAGTTTCTGAAGAGTGAGCGCAAGATGTTTGGGTGTGTGTGTGTGTGTGTGTGTGTGTGTGTGTGTGTGTGTGTGTGTGTGTGTGTGTGTGTGTGTGTGTGTGTCCGTAGTCTATTGATATTTAAATGTTTGTGACAATGTGCCTGTTTGTGTCTGTAGGTGTGTAAGTTTGCACCTGACACTCATGTAAATCTTGGACTGGAGTGACACTCCCTGCTGTGAAGTGATCTTATTCCTCCTCTTGCTGTTACGTGTTAAACGCTCTGATGTGTGGCCAGCTCTTAAAAAAAGACAGAGGGCTTTTATCTGTGCCAAGCAGAATATTTCCTGTGAGGAACTTTTTTTTTTAAATGCTGTGAGGGTAAATGGGACACTTGGTGAGCCGGTGTCCATCTGCTGAAGTAACCAAAAACCGACACACAACAGAGAAAAGAGCCCGTTGTGTCTAAGAAATTCACGTTAGATCAAGCAGCGTTTCCTACTTTCCAGTTAAAATGCAGACTTAGATATTTTATTTCAAGCTTGGACAATCACGAGCACTGACAGAGCTGCATCACAGGTAGGAAAACACAACTAAGCTGTTGTTGCCATACCGCTCTAAACTATGCTAACTTAAAGTTTCTATAAAACTGTGATGCAATTTAGAATGCGCTCAGAAACCAGACACACTATCTTGATAAGGTAACAATAATAACATCAGGACAAATACACCAGAATTAGTACTCCAGTCAGATCAGGAGTTTGGATTTTTATGAGTTTTGTAATTGAAATGTTTATTTTTTTAATATTTTATGAGGTCAAAATCAGCAGTGCCATGTGCATTGTTTCCTGTGTTTGAGTGAGCACCTTATTATTTGACTTTTTTTCTACACGGTGCTTATAAATCTTACTACAGGGGTACATTTTCAGCCTTTTTTATCGTTTAGATTTTGTTGTAGTGAGTAACCCCCAGCTTATAAATGAGGAGACTACTAGCACATCCTGAGAAAAACTTAGCTCGTCTTTGTCTTCTTTTGTTTATAAGTAGTGAACACGATCCATGTCAGCACTTAAAGGACGTGTACATGAACAGCTCTGTCCTGCTTTTGTAGATATTCAGCTCCATGAAGAACTAACGGCATTACTTATTTTGCTTGTTGATGTGCCCTTTGGTGTAAATATTATTTATTATAGATGATTTTAAAAAAGCTATTCTATTATTAAAGAGTTCTGATCTCTGTCATGGTGAAGGAGAGTTTATTTAAACCAGATTACTCGGTGTAAATATGTCCTGGTTGGATGGTAGCACACTCAAGGTTCGGTGAGAGCTGTTTGGTAACTGACTGATTTAAGTGTTTGCTGTGCCACACAAACTGTGTCTTTAAGTGTGCCCATTATGTGCCAATGTACACACATGAAGCTCAGATATCTTCATCTCAACACCACCTCTGTAGTGTCAGTCTGATGTTTCTGTCACTAAACTGTATATGGTCACTGTTATTGTAAGTATTTGGTCTGTGCATGTGTTTGCTCAGACAGATGCTGTGCCTGCTCCTGCTTGGTTTTCAAGCCAATAAAACAACTTTGTTTTTTAATGAATCTGGACTTTGTTTATATTTTAAATTCAAGACCGATGACTACCTAATAAGTTTTAGGCCGTGACAACTTTCACACTTTTTGTAGAGCGACAAGGTAATGCATTCATTTGCAGTTAAGCAGCGCCACTGTTAGAAGTGAGACAGCAATCAAACTTTGTGAACTCAGTTTGTAATTTAGTGTCCATAAAGTGAGCAGACTTTCTGTTAAGTGTTCCTCACAGTCTGGTGTTCTGAGGCGTCTCTGTGACATGTAGCATTAGTGAATCCTGGTTATGTCCTACCAGTGCTCATCTACCAACTCCAACCTCACCAAGCAGAGCAAACTTAACCTGGCTATTCATTTTATTGATAGACTCTGGTTTGAACAGATCACTGCAGAATAACTGCTGCATGTGGGTTGAAATGAACATAATCACAAACAGATTAGCCCGTGTTTGAGCTCGTGCTCTATCACTCTCCTATTGGCTTTCCTTTGCTCTGATTTCCTTCCATAGATTGATAGTGTTCACAGAGGGAAATCCTGACCTGACTCGACCACAGAGATTTAGAAGTAGCATTTAGAAATAAATTATTTGGCTGTTCTTTCATTTTCAATTGTGTGCTATCAATGAACAGGAAAATATATGAAAGTGAGAGTAATTCGAGTTCACTAATTGAGTCCTCACAGTGCCTTTGAGAGATTGACACTTATAGTCAGGTAGCAGTTAAAGCACAACAAAAAAAACGAAGCATTAAAATTGTATTAAACCGAGTTTTATTCAACAAAGAAAAGAACTCCAATTAAAGATATTTTGAATCAAAAACAGTTTGAACAACTTTTTAACAATTGTAACTAGAGCAAACGGAATCAAACTCAAATCAAAACTAAGCTATAGTTTCTCTGTCATAAAAATGGTAGTTGTCAGACTTACGTATTTTCAGATATCACACATGTTGGTATGGAAAAACATTATGGCAAAGATTTAGAACACAGCTCACAAAGGTTGAACTGTTCCAAGCTTGAAGAGTGTGAACAAGAGTCAGTAGCAGATGAAGTGTAGTTTCTCTGTACAGTCTAAGTTCTTCCATTCTCCCTCTTTAGTCAAAGCTCCGCAGCGTCTCCATACTGGACACTTGTGGTCCTGGTCTCCTTGTGGCCAGGCCTCATACACCAGAGGGTCACCGTCCACCCACAGCCAGTGGTCTCCAAGAAAGCGTAGACCAATCCACACGGGCTCAGTGATGAAGTTGCTCTGCATCTCACTCAGGGCCAGCATAGTCTCAGTCTCTGAGTGCAGGCTGGTGAGTTCAGTGTGAGTGTTTCTGCAGCGCTGAAGAGCCCCCTCCCAGGTCATCTTCACTTCATCCATGAGCAGGTTGAAGCAAAAGAAGGAGAACACACTTGTCTCATCTGAAGCGTCCCACATGTAATGTGTCCAAAAGGCATGAGTAAATTCATCTTCATACTCAGGAGGTAAGATGATGTACGTATTTCTTGTTCCTCCTGACCACTTCCACTCACCGCGACTGCTGAGATCCCTGTAAAGGCCGATCCATCCTGCCAACATTTCACCCCCAAGAAACCTTCTGAACACCTCATCCTCCAACTCATTGGTGATAGGAGACAGGTCGGTGTGGTTTTCCCTGCAGTATGCCTGCGCGCTCTGCCAGGTTATGTGGACATTAACAAAAATGTGTTTTGCAGACAAAATGCTCAAACTGAAAAGAATCAGCCCCGTGAAGAGGAATCTCTCCATCCTGCTTCAGACTGTGCCTCTGACTGCTGCAGGCTCAGTTTTCCTCTTTCTATATTTTCTAAATTTGAGCAACAGGAAGAAATGTTTGCATACATACAAACATTACCTTGGATGTTTTGTCAAACTATTGAAATAATGCGCCCATGAAACAAATCTTTTAAGAATGGGATTAAGAGGAACAGCTGCTTTGTTTATCCTGTGGGAGAAACAAAAACAGACAAATGAATAGCCTTTGTTCTTTCTTGTACTTTTAATTCAATGAAACTTTAATTTAAATTTGTGAATTAAATTAGTAATTAGTTTTCACTTTCAGGCGACTGGCAAACAAGAAACTCAAAAACCCTGGACATTTATCTTGTGGAAGAAATATTTTTAAATGTTGAAGGTACAGCTAATTTCATAATGTCATGTTACCTGACATGATAAATACTATGTTTAGATGTTAGCAGAGAACCTATATATACATATAAGAAATTTCATAATGACCAAAAGTAGAAAGAATACATTGTGCAAAGGTCTGTCTTTGGTGAAAGCCCAGGTCAGGAGAACAATTGATACTTAATAAAATAGTGCTATCCTCCTAAAATGTGAATCACAAAGGCAGTACATACAAGAAGACAAAAGATCTTTCAGTGGGGCTTTTTTAAAATGAGGTCAGAGACATAAAAATATTTTCAAGAAGAACATCACATGTAACTGATGTAAATAAGTCTTTCTCATGAGAAAACAATGTTAATTTTATAACATTGTTTAAGCACCTCTCAAACTCAAAGAATGCAACATTGACTTTAATTGCAATTATTTTGTCAAGTGCTCCCACGTTAATGTATTGAGTTGGTTGAATTTCAGGGTAAATTTATTTGTGCTTAAAATCATTTCTTCTTCACACACCCACACACACAACACACCCACACATAAACAGCACGGTACAATGGGAGTCACATTGCAGCAGCACCTGGACACCTGAGGACAACACTGCCACAGAGTTATGTAAGTCTCGTAGTTGATGTGAATGTGAATTCAAAAGTGAATTTTATGGAAACCCAAGGAAAGCACTTCTTGTTGACTTCTATCGACTCTTGAGTGCCTCATGGAGTGATCCAGAATTTGATTTGACAGCTTCATTAGATTCTGTTTGGGAATAGTGTTAATTTATTCTCGATAGTAGATTTCAAGATCAAACATTTAACTCTCACAGCAAAATGTTGTTTTTGAGCTCGTAAATTGATCAAGTAGTTTTTCAGATGAGGATTTATGGTTACCAAATATGTGTCTCTGTACATAATTATGTGTGTTTGTTTTTTATGTGTGAGTGTGTGTGTGTGTTGACATCTTGTATCTTGGTACCATGAAGGTTGAATTCTACATCTCTAAATTTGATGTGAGATTATTAAATGAATGACTTATTTTTAATCACCTTTTTTTTTTCTTTTTTTTTCAATATATTTAGTAATTTACTGAGAGAAGCTACTCTTGTTTTTGTGTGTGTTATGTTGCATGCATTGTGTGTGTATGTTAATTAGGTTTGAGCCCAGGAAAATCAAGAGAGAGAGTGAGTGAGAGAGAGAGAGAGAGCGAGAGAAAGAGAGTGAGTGAGAGAGAGAGAGAGAGAGAGAGAGAGAGAGAGAGAGAGAGAGAGAGAGAGAGAGAGAGAGAGAGAGAGAGAGAGAGAAAGAGAGATAGAAAGAGAGAGAGAGAGAGATTTCCAGAGCATTTACGCGTTTTTACTTGTTTGCATGTATTAAGTATTCTGAGGTAAGAAGAAAAAGCGGGAATAGATTACATAACCGTTCATAGAATGGATGGGTTTGGGTAATTATTTATCAGTTAGTTATGAAAAAGGGAAGAAAAAGGGTTCACAAATGCAACATCTTTGATATTGTGATATTTTAACTTGTTCTGCGTAATAAAGATTTTGTGAAGAAGCCGTATCTTCCCTCCTCGTTGCTATGCAACAAGAAATCCCGTAAAGTCCCGCAAACTGTTGTTGAACTCTTTCTTGTTCAGCTCCAGACTCTCCTTTACTAAAAAATAAGAGCGCACTTCTCAAATTTACCAACAGTATCTAAGTAAATTCTGCGAACTCTGGTATCTTTAGTAGAAATTCTGTGATAGCTCTTACTTTATATCGTCATCACTGGAAGCTATTCGAGCCACTGAGCCCCAGTGACTCTGGGAAGTCTTTGTAGGATTTTATTTTGAAAATCCAAAAGCGGAAGCACTCATCTAAGCTGGCATAGACTCGTCAGTTAGCAAACATTATCCCATCTTGTATCCAACATCGCACATAGCAACGTCTAACATTAAACCTGGCCCTGTTTGCTGTTTGAACTTTTAAGTTATATCAGTTAAACATGAGGATGTTCACATTTACAGGGTTATTTCGCGAGTTTAAGCCTTAGTTTAAGGAGCGAACACAACGACCAGCCTGACAGAAACGTCGGGACGTTGCCTTTAGAAAGCTCGAAGCTAGTTTGGGGTCTGTTTAACAGAAACCCGTCGACATGGTGAGTTTACATCTTCATAGGGCCACAATCAGAGCGCTACTGAAGATGATTTATACCTGAAATTCACCCACACAACGGCTCCAAGTGATTCCTCACCTGTTTATGTTCATGATGTGTTTATTTCTCATTAACAGATACTTTCTCGCGCTAAACCAGCCCTGGGTAGCGTCAGTGAGAAAAAGAAGAAAACACAAACTAAAATTTCACGATTGGAGGAATATCTGCAACAGCGGGACTACCTTGGGGCCTTGACACTTCTTGAGGTACTTGAAAAACCTTTACAAACTGCAAAAGAATGAAATGTTTCTACTTTGTGTGAGTTTATGGGGAAGCATCATACAACCTTTTAGTCCTGATACTGACCCGATCTGATACCAATATTAATTTAACATTCTCTAATCCAAATTAGATGGGAATATATTCAAATTTACTGTACTCATTATTCTATGGCATCAACAGTTATTAAATGTGTGGTGTGTACATCTGCAACCTGGGATAACAATTTAACTTTAAACCTCAGCAGTGGATAAGTGAGGAATCAAACTTGGATCAGATTATTGTCAGAGTGGATGGAGAAACAAGTTTGAAATACCTCTAAGATCCTGAGCAGTAGGGCTGAAAGATTTATTGTTATCGTATCAGTCACTTGAAATGAACTTTCAAGATAATGATATTGAAAAAGAATAATGATAGATATTTGGTAAGCATATCATCATCTGATATTCCTTCCTCACCCTGCATGTTATTAGTGACTTTCTGTTAATTGTGATGATTGACAGGGACTTCTAATCAATAAGCCACACTTTCCACATCCTGTTGTATTACAATGCTTTTATTTCTATGAAAAATGCTTAGTTTTCACTGCACCCTAAGTCCCATTGTTATGAATCAATATGTGGATATTAGGCATCAATATCATGATATAAAAGTTTTTCCATATCATTCAGCCCTGCCTGGCACAAATACACAGACCTACCAATGACTTAATTCACTCATATGGTTTTTGTAAAACACAGAAGATAAAAATTTAGTTGAGTAGATCTGCCCTATGGTTTGCAGTTATCCCTGAAATCTGCTCTAACTCTTTGAGTCAGTATCAAATCAATTTATGATACCAGGATCAGGTCGTTCATCCCCAGTTTCCACCTCATTTCATGCTGTCTATGCGCTCTGTACTCCAGCTGACCAATATCTAAACATCTCACAACTCAAATATGAAACAGCAGTCTCTAAAGATTTCTCATATTCTATGCGACAAGAAATATCAGCAACAAGTTTGAGATCATTAATTTTTCCACACAGCTCTTAGCATAACAGTGATTTGTAAGATTGTGCATTTTAACTGCAGCCATAAGAATATTTTTTAGTGCAGTTTTCTTTTTTTTATCCCCGTCTTTACAACACTTGTCTCAAAAATGGTAAACGCATCATTTGTTTGCATTAATCCAGATCTGATGTGGTGACGATTTGGTGTAAGTCTAGATGGAGACGTTATAAACTATTGCAAAATAAACATGGTGAAACTGGTTTTGTTTTTATATAAAACATTGTTTCAGTTATATCATTTGTCCAGCAGAGGGCAGTGATTGGTTGATTGAGTCATTTTACTTCACTTATTTTGTTCCAGCTCTTATGTGTCTTGAAACTCATATTCCCCAGAAGTCATAAAAAGAAGCTTTGATTTCCAATAGAGGAAAAATATCTCAATCTGATAGTTCAGCTAGACTTGCGTTGAACTCCTGGTATGTTTTCTGCCCCAATAGCTGATGAATTTACAAATTTATACAGAGAGAACGGCTTTTGTATTTGGCTGCACTGCATCCTGCAGATTATCCTGTGTCATGCCCTGGAATTAAAGTCTCAGGAATAGACTCACACCCACATCTGTGCTGCAGAAACACTGTATGGGTGAATGCTGCTGATCTGTTGCTGTGTCATCTCCAGTTTCAGAGAAGTATTGGCGAAAAAGAGGAGCATGCTGACCTCTGGATTGGGTACTGTGCCTTTCACTTGGGTGATTACAAGAAAGCTATGGAGGTACCTTTGTGTCATAAAGATGTTTTTTGTGTGTGAATGACTGCTTGTCTACACACTCCCTTTAACAAGTGATTAAATATCTATGTAATTTTGGGGTAAATGGATAGAGATGTTTATAGACAGATTATCTTGCTACATCATGTCAAATCCAATTCTTCCCTGTAATGTTTTCACAGGTGTACAAGTCCCTTACTTCACAGCCTGAGTGTCCAGCTGAAGTGTGGGTTTACCTGGCTTGTGCACTGTTTTTTCTGGGACTCTATAAAGAAGCTGAGGAGGCTGCATCTAAGGGTAGACTTTCTCACTGAGCGTTTGAAAAATTCCTGCTTTGTGATCTTTTCAAACCGTCTGATCCTTGTAAACTGTACTGTCTAACAATAGTGCACCGATCACATTTGCCTGGCCAATCACTGATCACCCATCTTTGAAAAGCCTGACCTGCTAATGCAGATTTTTGCCTATACCATTTTTTTTAATGACTGGCAGCACACCCCTTCAATGTTCCAATCTTATTTTATCAAAAAATATCTAACAATACCTGTGAAACAATACAAACTTGATGTTTTAACTGCACATGAGGTGTTTCTCTCAAATATAAATTAAAAGTTTAGAATATTGGTGTCCAAACTGTTACATCATACCAGTTTCTGTAGTGTTTCATTTTCCAAATTTGAAGACTAAACTTTAATAAACAGCCTGTCAAAGCGCGAGAGCGATAATGGCTGATTTTCAGACCTATGCAGAGGTAGAGAGGATTGGCAGAGAAGATCAGTTTCATATGTAAGGACTGGCCGATCACTGATCCCCCAAAATCAAGGAAATCATGGCTGATATTGATCTAGGCGGATTTATCGGTGCATGTTTATTGTCTAATAATACAGACTCTAGAAATCTTTCCAAAATCTGTCTGCAGTATACACACATCAGCATGTGTATACAAATACAAATTAATAAGTATTATTTTACTCATTCCACAATTCAAAGAAATATGTGATTTCACTCAAGAATCCCCATCTTTGGCACGTGGAACATGGATTTTTGTGAATGAACTGTCTAAGTCTGTAGATTTAGAAGCTTTAACTCTTAAGGATTAATTTCACTTGTAGTGTAGATCATAAAACAAGTTGTTGAGTTGATTTGGTGATGGCTAAGAAAATTATTTTAGTGTTAATGAACTCTAGCTCTTGTTATCATGTGACTCTCTCTGTTTTTGACTCCTCTCTGTAGCGCCGATGTCTCCCCTCCAGAACAGGCTGCTTTTCCACTTGGCTCACAAGGTTTTTAGAATTTTTGAACTATTTTTCTACTTTCTGTGAAAAATAGTTTTCTGTATTTTTCTACTTTCAAACAGATTAAAAAAAAATTGATAGTAATTTCAGAGTTTGTTTTTGTATTGCTTGTACAGTTTAATGATGAGAAGAAGCTGATGGGTTTCCACCAGAACCTGGAGGACGTTATAGAAGATCAGCTGAGCCTGGCATCCATCCACTACATGCGCTCACACTACCAGGAGGCTATAGACATCTATAAACGCCTCCTCCTGCAGGACAGGTCTGTGCTCTCCCTGCCCTTTAATACTCCTCAGTTCTGTCTCAGGTCCCTGCTGAAGTTAGGTAGAAACACCAATCTATGACCACAGTGACAGGTGAGTTATTAATAGAGGAGTATTTGATATCACAAGTTTCACGCTTTGTGGACCCTTAAAGATGATTCAAACGTTGGTGCTGCAGATCTGCTGAGCTGGCTTCCTCTAACTCTGATGGACTGTGTTTTTAGGAACAGGGGTTAGAAAATAAATGTCCTTGCTTTCACTGAGTTGTGTGTCCCAGAGAACTGTTCGAAAGTTTGAGGTTACCGTGGGTGAGCCGCATGCATCTAGAGTTGACAGGAGCATCAGCTGCAAGGCTTTGCTGCTGATCAGGACAAATTCTTGTTATGCAAATGAGTTTCTACCACTAATACTTGGGAAAGCAGAGAGCAAAAATCATTCCTCCTTACAGATATCAAGTCAAAAACATATCAGATTTATCCAGAAAATGCTGAAATCTCTTTTGCATCCAAAATGTGCACCACACTGCACATACTCATTTTGTGTTCAGTGATTAACAGTGGTACAACACAGTGTTATCACTCTGTTGTCCTGGCACTTACAGGAAGCTTTTTTGATGCTTAACGGAAGTCATTTTGTCTTGTAAAAATAACTGTTTGAAAATGACAATTTGTTATTTATTTATATGTTATTCCCATACTTAATTGTTGTGATTAACACCTGGATATTTGTTGCCTTCGATGTTTGACACTATTGTAAAAAAATGAACTTGAGCAACAAATATAAAGCACATAAAAACACAGATCAGGCTTAAGTATTTGCCCCCAAATCTCTGTCATCCTCACGAATTCATGCTTTCAGTTGTTACTTGATTTTCCCAAGTTGTTGTTTTTGGGCTTTTCCACCTTTATTTAAAGAGGATCCAACAGTGGACAGATCACGCAACTGGAATTGGTGCTAAATTGCCGTGTACTTTATTTTTAAGTATGAAAGTATTCAAGCAGTAAAAGAAAGTAGCTACAGCTAAAATAAAATCTCATCCCATCCCTCAGAGATTTCCTGGCTCTGAAGGTTTACGTGGCTCTTTGTTACTATAAGCTGGACTACTACGATGTGTCTCAGGAGGTTTTGGCTGCGTACCTGCAGAGAGTTCCTGACTCCACCATCGCCCTCAACCTGAAGGCCTGTAACCACTTCAGACTCTACAATGGAAAAGCAGCAGAGGTACTCAGGTTTGACTGCTGCTCATCTCTGCCAACACTGGGATTCTTTTCATTTTCACTTTCATACAAAGAGTTGTGACTTCTTTGTGATGTTAAACGTTTCAAGTAACGATTTAAGTTTTGAAAATTAAAAACGAAAAAAATGGGCACATAATATTAATTCAGTTTTAATTTATTTTCAAATCTTGATCATGTTTGATCCCATTATCATGCACAAACTGAAGAACATAAAGGTTAACAAATTACTCAGGGTGTCCATGAAACTTCTTTACAATTTAAATAATGTATTATAAAAGCAAATGAACAGACAAGTATTTGGAAATTTTTCAAAAATGAGGAGTAGATATTGAAGTTTACTTTGAATAATTTAAAAGGAGAAATTATTCTGGATAAGAACACTTTAGGATTATTATAAACAGTCAATGTTTTCCTCAGAAGTGCTTGCTCTTCCAGTCCTCCTTTATCTAACACTGTCCCTGTCTACATAAATTTCTTGTGTCATGCTCACATTGGTGGGCCTGACGGTGGATCTCTTCCATACTTGGTTCTGAAGTTTTGCTGAGTTTGTGTGTCTGATTTTGTTTCAAAAAACCATGACACACAATGTGCCTTTCTTGGGGGAGTGACCATTTTTAGGGGTTTGTTTAGCAGTAGGCCTACCTCTTTTATCAACAGGAAACCTGGAATACACAAATGAAATGTGTCTAAAAACTTTGATGACCTCTGAGTACAAAGAACTAATTTTGTTAAGCTATCTCATTAGTTTCCTTTTTGATATATTTTTTAAATCGAAAAGTGAATTTATGGACACCCTGTATAACAAAAAGGTGGTTATATTATTAAAGCTCATGTGAGTAGCATTCACCTGGTTGTCAAACAGACAGGAATTAATATTTACACTGTTTTCATCTATAAAAGCAAATCAATATCTCTTGTATTTAGTTTTAATGTTTAAAGCCACAGATGGAGTGTATGTGTCAGAAAAAGTGAATTATTGCATGCTGTTGACTCCCTTCCTTTTAAATTATGCATTGAAAAGTGCTTCAATGATTGCACACATGCACAGGACTAAATAAGCAGAGAGCTCCTTTATCTGTGGGGGGCACCAAAATCCAAACAAAAGATTCCTCACAGGAGTTTTGAATCAATTAAAAATTATTTGAAAGTTGGATATACTCTCCCTGGGTACAGGTTTTTTTCTTTTTGTGGAAAGCAGTAACTTCCATGTTTTCTTTAGATATATTTTTGGCTTTTCATTGCTTGCTTACTTTCCTTGTTGCTTGTTTGTCATTTGTGTTGGATGAGAAAATGTTCATAGGTGTGACTTAAGTGTGAAATCTCTTCCTTTAAGGCAGAGTTGAAGAACCTCATCGACATCTCCTCCTGTTCCTTTGAGTTTGCTAAGGAGCTTATCCGACACAACCTGGTAATCTCTCCACCGTAATATGAGTGTGTGCAGATTTGCGTGTGTGTGTGTGTGTGTGTGTGTGTGTGTGTGTGTGTGTGTGTGCGTGTTTGTGCGTACCACTATTCTGCCTCCTCATTCTCCCCTCCCTGTTCTGTAGGTGGTGTTTCGTGGCGGTGAGGGGGCGTTGCAGGTTCTGCCTCCTCTGATCGATGTGATTCCTGAGGCCAGACTCAACCTGGTCATCTACTATCTCAGACAAGGTGTGCTGCCACGGCCTGGAACAAGGAAATATGTTTATAGAAACCAGGCTCTTTGCTGTTCTCACCATCCACTCTCCACATACAGTCACCTTTATCCAACATTTGATGCAAATGCAGTGTATTTATTTCAAAATTACAGGTTTCAATGACTCTTTAGAGAAAACACACATTACCTAAAGATTCATTATTGATTTCAGATGATGTCCAGGAAGCTTACAACCTCATTCAGGATTTGATGCCTACAACACCTCAGGTAATGACTAAAAGTGACACCCAGCTGCAGCATGAACAATCCTCATGCTACATTTCATTTAATGTAAGTTAAATCATATTATTATAGGTTAAAGCGGTGGTATGTTTTCTCTTTTCCTATGAAGAAAAAAACAAAACAAGAAGAATCCCAACTTTGCCAGATTAAATAAGCCTCTTGTCCTTCCTCCTCTAAAGAGCTCCTGAGGAGCCTTTATACTGTTACATGGATCTGAAAACCTGTCAAGTATCAGGCTGGTGTGCCTTTTTTCTCTTAACTTGTTCAAATGGATTTGATGCATAAAGGATTCTCAAGGTCTGAAAAGAAACACGGAATGTTCTGTTCTTCCCTTTCAGGTTTCTAATCAAGTAACCAGGGCTTCTTTTTCTCGTTCACCACAGGCAGGTGGACTGACATGAAAGCACATGGTTTCTCACTGTGTTTGTGTTTTTTCAGGAGTATATTTTAAAGGGAGTGGTTAATGCAGCATTAGGGCAAGACATCGGATCGGTAAGTATTCTTTGAGATAAATGTTTTCACAGACAAGAAAATGGATGACTGTAACTTTGATGCAGTGTTTTTATCTTTCAGAGGGATCACCTGAAATCGGCTCAGCAGTTCTTTCAGTTGGTCGGAGGCTCGGCCAGCGAATGCGGTACGCCGAATGGAAACGTGATTGATGTGATCCTCTGAAGTGACGCGGTGTGTGTGTGTGGTAAAGTGTGTATATTAACACCTTCTTCATTTCCAGATACTATTCCTGGCAGGCAGTGCATGGCCTCCTGCTTCTTCCTCCTGAGACAATTTGATGACGTTCTCATATATCTAAACTCAGTCAAGGTTAGCATTACTCAGCACACTGCATCAGAGGACAAAAAGAGTGATCACACTTATGATTTTATGGGGTAGAATTTAGACCTCACTTCACTAACAGAGCTGTATCCTCTTAGATGACACGTGATGCTGAATCATGAACAATTATTCATAAACTTCTTATGTGAATGCTGGGCATTTTAATGTAAGGAGGGTTGTGTTCTATCTTTGTAGGGTTACTTCTTGAATGATGACACATTCAACTTTAACTATGCTCAGGCTAAAGCCGCCCTCGGCAACTACAAACAAGCAGAAGAGGTAACTTTCTTTAAAACACGGCACATCCACCTTTGACCAAACAAGTTGCTGACTGACTAATTTTGCTTTTTCTTCCAGATTTTTTTGATGATTCAAAATGAAAAAATAAAGAATGACTACGTTTACCTCAGCTGGCTGGCACGATGTTGTATGTATTCGTTTATTTAACACATTAATACACACACTACATGTTGCACAAATGCCTGAAGAAGGATTCCTCGTCTTTTAGCTCGACTTTTGCTCTTGCTTCAGTAGTATTACACTCAACAGCTCTAGAGATGGATGACTCCATTAAATGATTTTTCTTCCTTTCATGGCTAAATCCACATCAATAAATCTTGCCCACGGCGGTTCATATTTTGCAAATCTGAATCTGCAAAGGTTTCTCAAACTGCCTGAAAATGATGGACTATTGAGCACTTGTCTTGTTCTTGTCAGACATAATGAACCAGAAGGGTCAGCTTGCCTGGGAGCTCTATCTGAAGATGGGTACCTCCTCTGATTCCTTCAGTCTGCTGCAGCTCATTGCCAACGACTGCTACAAGGTGATTGCTTCCTCTGTCTGCCCCAAAATCCTTCTTTCATAGTTTTTAGGTCTACATTCTCTTGTTTTTTCTCCATTTATATTTTCATTTCAACTCATCTTAATAAAAAGACAACAAAATGTACTTTTACCATGATAATTTTTGGATTGGATTCCTGGATCCCAGAGTGACAATTTGATTTGTTGATCTGTCCAAAACAGACGTCTTTCAAATTACCAAGAAATCAAATGCACCGTCACACTTGAAATGTGTCCTCTCCACTTGCCTGTCACATCATCTATCAGTATTTATTTTACCTTAGCTTCAGTTATGATGTTTCAGGTGTCATCCCTCAAAATATCCTCAGTCTTTTCACTGTATTTATGAAGTGTTTCCCCTAATTGAAGCTTTAATCTATTCCCAGTTAGCCAGTAAATTGCCTATTAGTGCTCATCATCTAAAGCTTTTGTTTCAGATGGGACAGTTTTATTATGCAGCCAAAGCGTTTGATGCTCTAGAGAAACTGGACCCAAGTTCCAACTACTGGGAGGGCAAGAGAGGAGCGTGCGTCGGTATCTTCCAGCTTGTACTGGCCAACAAGGAACCCAAGTGTGTTTGTCTCTATTTTTGTGCAGTAATGTGATCACACATTTACCAGCTGATTTCTGACACAGCTAGAAACTCATCAAATGTCTGTGGTCTTCGTGAGTGTAAAATAAAGCATGAGAGATGGCTCACACTCGATGTAATCTTGTTTCCTCTCATATCCTGTTTGTTTTCCAGGGAGACACTTAAAGAGGTTGTGCCCTTGCTGCGAAATTCAGGAAACCCTCAGGTTGAATACATTATCCGAATTCTGAGGAAGTGGGCCAAAGACAACAGAGTCCTCATCACCTGACAGCCTGCAGCTCTGAGCTCTGGCTCACTGCAGGCCACCAGTTATGCAGATATAAGTAATCATTATGATGCATTTTAACACTGCTCTCAAATTAATCCTTTGTGAACACTTGAAGATTTATATTAAAGTATGAATGTATTTTTAAATATCTCAAGCTCTTTGTTATTGATTTTTATTTAGTACAGAGTGGGAACTGACTTGACATCGTAGATATGTGAAAATAAATGCGCCTGAAAAGAAAGATTGATATCCAGCACAAAAATGAAAGCAAGACACACACAAATGATATGATCAAAAGCTTTTTAGATAATTATATTTGACTGTTTACAGCTCTTCACACACGAGTTAGATGCTGAGGCAGCGTCTTGAAGCTCATAGCAAGCACAAATGTGTTATAGATAAGTTATACTCTGATAAAATGTGGTGTTTCTTGAACAGTTCATCAAAGATAAGATCATTTTTCATTATCATGTCGAGCTTGACGGAGCACTCCATCAAGTTACCACAGTACTGCCACAAAATGTGGGGTTTATTTTGACCGACGTCTCAAATTGACTCACAAAGCTTCAATGATTCAAAAAGGAAATAGAAAGAAACATAAAAAGTAATTTAACTTTTCCTTACTGTTGTCATACACATCAAAAATTAAACATCACATGTTGGATGCAGGTGTACCTTAGGTGTACCTAAGTGGAGCATACGTGGTACAGAAGAAGAGCTTTTGTCCCCTTTAATAATCTCTGTGATTGTTAAAATGTGACTTGGTCCTTTGATAATCTACCAGGCTTTGTGAAGGTTTTTTGTTCACATAATAAGGGCTCATGCATTGCAGGGAGACAATGTGGGATTGGATATGGAAATTCTTTACGGTAATATTATTTTTCTGCTCACAAAACCAGACCCTGTGGACTTTCTAGTTTTAAAATAACAATATTTCTAATTGAAGAAAGGGTAGCTGTTTTCATGGTGTTATGATGCGTTCAAGGTCCATTTAAAATCAATGAAGGCTGAAATGCAAACTTTTTCCATTATTGGGTCTAACCCTGTTTACTCTTCCTTACAAATTTATCCACCCGGCAGGACACACCCGATTGCACAGAGGGTGGTTCAGTGGGGAAATAATGGGGGCCCAAAACTCTGCCTGGGGTCTGTAACTGGTTAGTCAAGTCATGGTTTCTATCAAACAAATACAAAAACACAGACATTAGCACCAAATTGTAATTTATTCACTTAGTAGTCAATACAAGCATTTTGATACATTTAATTCCATTAGTCACAACAGTGATCAGGTGTTTTTTGTTCATGCTAAAAAACAATCAGTGAATGATCAGACCCAGCTTTGAGTATTACAATATCTCTTTTCTGGAGAAAAGTGATGTAACAAGTGAGGTATCTATAAAATAAAAACTACAACTGTATCTTCTGAAAGGAACACATGGTTAGTGGATCCTTTTATATGAGCCTGCAGTGTTGTTGGGTTGTAAATGTGTTTATAGATCCCGTCATCAGGTCACAAACAAACTTGCAAATTTTTCTTCTAAATTTGGGTCTGGCAGGGCTGTGAAGGACTTCAGAAAGTTATCCATGGGAATATCTGAGGTTTTGATCCAGGGAGAAAAATTCCCTGGCCATTGGAAACACAGTAAAATAGGGGGTAATATGTTGCTTAATAATTCTAGAGAAATTGACAATAATTCATAACAGTAAAAAACATACGTGTAAATTTGGTCTGCAATATATCCAACAGAAGCACCCTTTTCCAACTACTTTTCCATGAAAATGTCTAAAATTTAACACGGATTACCATCAGCACATGTTTGAATATTTAATGTCTGGGGAAAAAATGGTATTAAATGGGTTAATTTTATTTTTCCGATCAACAGGTGGTCCCCAGTTTCCCTGAAACTACAATATGCTGTGTAAGGTGGAGGATAGGTGCTCATCTGACTTGCTGTCTTTTCCGTTTAGGATTTGATGTTGTAGTGTGAGCTGGTGCCATTGTTGAAAAATGCGCAATTCAGCAATTTCCTAAAAAAACACAGAGAGGGAGGCGTGAAATAAGAGCTGTGGAGTCTGATAAAGCGGAGATAAACGCTGTGAGCTGCGCAGACGTGTATTTATGAAGTGAAGTGTGAGAGCAGGAGCCTGTCCTTCCCTCACAGACTTTATAAAGGTCATTACAGTGTGATAGTGTTGTTATTATCATCGCCTGTTGTGACCACAGAGGCGGGTTTAGGGTCGGGGCACGCGCGGATTGGATGAGGCAGCCCCCCCTCGTGTCACGATGCCTCCGTTCCTCGCGTACGCGCATGCGCAGCGACCCCTCTCTTCTGATATTTTATTTACTCCTGAAACTCAAGATGGCTCCTGTGAACGTCTCGGTCCCTTAGCAAATCGAGGATGCAAGTAGCTGCCGAAAAAACAACTTTTCCCCGACCACCGCGTCCCCTGGAGTTCACTTCGTATGGTGCGGAGGAGGCTCTAACGGTCGTCTAGGCACCGAGCAGCCGTCGGAGCCCCGCGAAACCCGCTTCAACCCTCCGATTTGGAGTAGTTTCGCGAAGTAGCTCTTCTCCTCGCTGTCGCTGTCTGTCCGGAGCGAGGTTCAGGCAGGCAGGCAGGCAGGCAGCTCATCCAAATGGCCGAACCGAGAAAAGTGCAATTTGTCACCCTGTCGGCCTTCGCAGCTGGAGCAGCCGCGGAGTCCAGGAAACGCCGGTTGGAGGAGGAGGCCGACTTCAACTTCGGGAGAGCCGGGGAGGTCGAGGCAGCGACCGAGGCAGGAGGAGGTGCTGCCACCGATGATCGCCTCGGCAAACCCGGCGACAAGGACAAGGCTGTAACCGAGAAGAAGGCGACAGTGCGGCTCAACCTGTCCCTGTCGGAGCCTGACGACCGCTCCTCCGTGGAGTTTAATTACGGCGAACTCATCCAGCACCTCCAGGTCGGTTTAACTCCACTTTAACCAACATAGCGCGAGCGGCTGAGAGTGAGGCTGGACTTATTTTTTATGGCTTTGGAAAGTGTTGGTGTGGACTTGTCATTGCTAAGTAATGGAGTGGGGGAGTGCACCTTGTCCTCCCGTGGCTGAAAGTGACCACTAGTTCGCCCGCACACAAAAGGCAGCAGCAGCAGTCTCTTTTTCTGCCACTTCACTCCATGAGGTCTCCAACTTCAGCTGCGCTCAAACACATTTTTTTTTCCACCAAGCACAACATCCTCTCGCACACGCACTGATAAAGCTTATCTGGTGCTGCTACCTGTGTCCTTTTCATTCAGACTTGCCCAGCAACAGCCCAGTCACACAGCCATTACAGCAGTTGGAAACGCCACATGCAGTTTGGCCCTGTGGCTGCGGGTGATAGATAGATGAGAGAGCATTGCTGATGGAAGTACCAGGATGTAGCATGGGAGCAGGCAAATGTCAGAGCTGGGAGATCAAAGACAGGCAGGCTGCTTCATTTACACTCACAGCTGCTGCTCACTTATTGTTCTTCATTAATGAGGAGAAACAAAAGTTTGAAAAAATAAAATGAAACACACATGACAGCAGCAGGATTTGTGTTTTGAATCTTTTGGATTAGGAGTTTTGAATGTGATGACAGATTCATGACATGCTCCTGGTGATTTTTTTTCTTATGAAAGGTTAAAAATGATCACAGTCAAGTTGTGTTAAGTGTTAGTTGTCCTGATGTCAGATCTTATGTGTCAGTAATTATTCACAACACATTTCTTTTTGTTTTACAGGCAAAGAAAAATCCTCCAGCTCCAACTTCAACCCACAATCCAAATGATCCCTTCAACGATGACGAGAAAGAGAGGCTGGAAGTTGAGGCCATGGCCAAAAAATTTGAGAATAAATATGTAAGAGTTTTATATCAATATTATCCCAGCTCCAATAACCCCCAAATCTAAATGGTTATCTAATTGTGTTCAGCACTTTTTTGGTACTGACAAATAATCTGATTCGGTGTTACCTACTGGTTAAAAACTTAGCACTTTTTTTTTAGTTCAGGAGTAAACTTTTAGGTACTCTCTGGAGGACTTACAATATAATAATATTCTAATATAATGATTTGGACTTTTTCTCATAGATCTGAAACATTCTGTGCAGAAAATCTTTAATTCTTCTCCTCAACCCAAAATATACCGATCCCTCTATTTTGAAGCATATTTTATCGTAAATATCAATTACCCTGACTTTTGTTTGTTTTGTTGTTACGCAATGGAGTCATGCATAATTCTTTATGCAGCAAAATATATCAGACAACCAAAAGAGCTTTTTAACCTGTACAACTAGTAACTCAATCTGCGCTCAAACTCCTCAATGGATTGATGAATAATTACCACAATCATTGTATAAAAGGTAAAAATATATAAAAGTAAGAAAGAAACACACTTGTGACTGCATGACAGCTTCAAGTTCTTGTATTTTAGTTCAGGTTTAGTCATTTTGAAGAACTTTCTAAGCAGACAATTTTATCAACCTTTTTTTTAAGTCTTCAAAGGATCTCAGTCCAGTATTCAGAGTGAGCTGCCAGCATTTTGATTAAGGATAAATTGCTCTCTAGTGGATGGAGTAAGTCTTGAAGAAATTGTTCTTAAAATGTCAAACTCTTCTGGATCATTTTAGCAGCACTCTTTTTGAGTGAGCCAAGCATGTGCCAAATATTAGCACTGTGTGCGTAAACACCAGGCTCCAATTTTATTATTGTTTTTCTAAGATATTTTTACAGGCTTTTTTGCCTTTCTTCAAAGAAGACAGGTCCATGGATAGAACAGTAAACCACCTGCTGGATGGTCGACCTCATGGGGTTCATAGGTCACTCAACCTAAACCTGATAGGGCAACACCAAGGCTGTTTTTTTTTCTTTTTTTTTTTTTTTTTTTTTTTAGATTTCAGATTTTCATTTCTTGAACCATAAAAAGACAGTTTTAATGTTGATCACAAGACTTTGAAAGCTTGTGATAAATACCTACAAAACAACTATCTGTAACTATTCTGCATGTATACTACTATCAATGCAGCCAATCAGATCATCACAGTGTCACAGCTGTATTACAAGCATAAAAGCAGTCACATGGGCGCAGATGGCCTTGTGGATATGGCCGCGCACCATGAGGTTTGCCCTCGAGCGGGTGGCCCTG
>RPOG01006191.1:0-25796 GCA_008086565.1 Thalassoma bifasciatum | reverse complement strand
TTGGTGTTAGCCGTTAGCTGCGGCTAGCATCCGTTAGCTCGCTAGCGTAACTCAAACGTGTTTTTTTTTTCCAAAGATGCAGACTGAAGCAGAGAGGAGTCAACCTGCAACTAAACCTCAGAAATTACAGCCAACTCCACCACTACTGTTTGAAAAACAGTGAAAATATAATCCCAAGTTTCCTGAAGCAAAAAAAAAAAGATCTGTGGCAGAGAAGATCTGTGAGGATCAAGTGATGTTCAAAATAACTGGTAGTTGTTTACTTTTATAGTACACCTGTCCGTAGACTAGTAAAATCAGCACCATCTAAGGATGTGTTTTCAGCCGCCCTGGCCCAGACCTCTTAGAGCCTACTCATCTTTAATTGATTGTTGACGTTTAACTTGATGGATCAGATAACACATTTTAAATTTTAAACAGCGCCCCCGCTGCTGCAGCGCGCACAGTGTATTGCAGCTGTGTGAGGAGTGGAAGGAGGCCAGGTTCCCTCTGCCTCCTTTGAAGGAAAAAAAAAAAAACGTGTCAGCCAATCAGATTCAAGTCAGGCTCGCAGTCATCATCATTCAGTTGACGGCCAAAGTATCATAAAAAAATAAAAAATAAAGGAGGCCAGAATCAAGTAATATCTAACCAATCATAAACTATCTTTCATCCACTTTCTGCTCTGCACCGATCTCCGACCACTAGCAGCCAGTGCAACTGTCTTCAACAAACTTTACACTCCAGCACTGCAGACAGACCGCGAGCTAAGCTAGTGAGTGAAGATGGACAGAGATGAGGACCTCGAGTTTCTCATAAGAAACAATTTTACTAAACTTCTTCGTGTATTTTTCTTCTTTGTTAAATCAGTGGCTTAATTTAGTTGAACGCAACTTCGGAGTTATATTATTATGATTACCCTTATAAATCTCATATAATTAGGCTTTATGTTCTCGATTGCAACCCAACTGGCTTCCTCTGTGAAATTGGTCACGGGCCGCCACTGATTATAAGCAGAAGTTCAGATGAGAGAAAGTACTGAAACACTGACGTCTTCTTGTTTATAAATATGGCACATAAATAAGGGCAGCTGACCAAATAGTTGTACAAATTAAAATCAATATAATCACAAAAGGTTAGAACATGGGTTAAAAAAAACAACAATTAACCTGAACATGACCATTATAAAAAAAACAAAACAGTGTCATGACAAAAATCAGTGTCCCACAACAACAATTAAATCGAGAAAAAAAAAGTACATTATCCAACAGTGAAGTTATCAACCCCAATTGAGAAAGCTTGTTGAACTGTTAACAGCATACACAAGAATCTCTGTCTTTGTTTCTGAGGTAGCTGTAGGTTAAATGGAGCAATATGATGATTTCTTTTATATTAAGCACTGATGAACCTTAACTACTCTTATACAAAGAGCACAGTCAGACATGAACAAGGCCTGGGCCTCTTTAACACAGTATTGTTAAGATGAAGGACTCTCCAAGGAGACTACAGGCAGATTTTGCTTATAAAGCATTCATTTGCTCTGTGCTTATGTCAGCAAACAAGACAACAAAATCAGCTGTCACTGCAAACAAAAAGCTATTTGCTCTGTGGTCATTGGAATAAATTTGAATAAAGCTGCTTTTCTATCATATTCTCTCTCTACACTGTGACTACAAAATGTATACAGGTTAAAGCATGGGCTTATCTCAGACACAAACGAACACTGACACTCAAAGGATTTAAAATGAAAGGATGCTTAGTGAATACAGAGTAGAAAAAAGAATAGAATATTAGAATACTTTTTTTTTTTTCTCAGTACTATAGTCAAACCACTGTAGCTGTTGCTATGGCAGTATTTATGAGTTTCTTTGTAGCCCTGCCATGCTGTGTCTGCTCAACATGGCTGAACTCTGTCTTCGCCAAGGTGTTTCTCTGCCTTTCCCCTGTTAATGAACATGTAACTGATACTGTAAAGAGACCCAAGGACTTGGCTTTCAGCCCAAGCCACTAATACAAAGGATATGACCTCAACCAAGTCTACAGGACAGAGGTGGCTCATCTGTGCCCTCACCTGGAAAGCAGAAATGATACTGTACAAGATGCCACTTATATCCAAAATAATGTACTCCACATAAATAAAGAAAAAAAACCAGCATCGATTTACTGCTGTACTTTCAGAAAAATCTATTTCACATCAACGCTTCACGTGTACCTTGTCTTTTGGAATATGCCATGTTTGTTTTCTTTAATGCATCAATCCAGTGAACTGTTGAACTCAGCATTTATGACACAGGTCTGACGTCCGAGCTCCATATATCACTTCAGGAACTTACAGAAGATGAGACACCTTCTTCAAGGAGGTGTTTGGTGTGAGAGCCAGTGGAGTGCTGGTAGGGCTACATCTATGAAAAAAAATATGTCTCTGTCATACATAGCAGGCCTTCGAATGACAGAGCAGACAGCAGAACCAGCATCTTCTAGCACAAAGAAAGGTCATCTAGCCCAATGAATTTGATTATTTTCGGGTTACTTACTTGGCCTTCTGAATGTCACACTCATACTGCCAAGTGTTGCCAAATGTGGGACTGCCCATTTGACTGTTACTGCCCTTGCTGTCTTCTTTTCATTCTGTGCCGTTAGCCTTGAAAACTCATCAAACTCGGCCAAGTGTTTGTTCTTTCAATGTTGAATTAAATTGGTTATGTTGACAACTTTTTATTTGCTTCCTTCATGTGATATTTTTCCGTGGCATGTTGCAAAACGCAACTTTTAAAATCCTCACAAAGCCTGTGACAGCATGTTTGTTGAGGCTGCCAATGGATAATGAAAGGCATTGATCAGCGTTCATGGATTGCGTACTATTTTGTGGCTATAGGCCGATAATGATCAGTGTGACAACCAGGGAAGGAAAACAGAATCCGCCAACAAATATTCAGACCAAAAGAGAGGAAACCATATTCAGCTGACGTAATAGAAAGAACTGACTGTATTACATATTAATTGTTGGGAGTTTCATCACTAAGTTCAGTACAAGCAAACTATTTATGTAAGGTCCATTTTCAGTTCACTGTAACCCACCAGGGATACCGCTTTCAGCACTGAGCCAGGGTGGTTTCTGCTTGAGTTCAGCCCAAGTTTTGAGTCTCAGCTGTGAAACAAAGTTTTACCGAAACTGCCTGCTTGGGCCCTGGAGGCTTTTTTTTCTGATTCTGCAACAGTTCAGTCTGTCTCAGCAAGTTCTTCAGCAAATACTTTCTCTGATGTGATCACCTCCTGCGTCTGCTAGGTTCACTCATAACGACCTGTGCTGAAGCTATAGATCTCAAGGCACAAAGCTGAAAGTAAAGACCACTTGAGCTAAAAGCCCTGGAAACTGACAGCTTCATATCATCAAACCACGGGGCTCCAGACTAACTTTTTTCATTGGTTGCACTGGCGTGCCTAACTTTTATTTTTAGGTGCACCAGCACAAAATTTAGGTGCACCCAAATTTTTTATTGTGTCATCTTTAACACCTGAAGGTCACCCTTTTATTGCTGTCTATGACTTTCATACAATATGAATGATTTTTAAACAAGAATTAGGTGTAGAGAAATGCTCTTTGAAGCACAATGATATATAAAAACGAAAATAAAATGTTGAAAGTGCTTCACTGAACTGAAATTGAACATTTTAGATAAAATAAAACATGTCAAAATAAAAAAGTGCTTCAATGAGCTGATATGGAACATTTCAAACTAAACATTTCAAGTAAAATAGTACATTTCAAAATAAACACTGCCATTGTATATATTGCTTCACTGAACTAAAATTGAACATTTCTAACTAAAACATGAAAAGTAAAATAAAAATTAGGGGTAATATAAGTATTTATACGCGCGGCCAGTTTGGGTGATTCCAATCAAGCTGGGAACATACGATTTTTGACATGATGACGATTATTGTTACCGCCAGCGTTTTTACCGGGGCTTACCATCACACCAGTAACCGTTACATCCATAGACTGTATACAGTATATGGTATATGCAGGCAGCGCTCATTGAAGCAGTCTGAAGACAAACAGTGACATCATGTCTCAGATTAAGACTCTCAGAATTAAACTGAGCACTGAAAAATAAACAGCCACCTGTTAAAAAAGATCTTAACGTGACAGAACTAATTAGCTATAGCGCGTTAGTACGCACAAGCCTTAGCTAATGAGAGTGGTTGACAGTAATAATGTTTTCCCAAACTCTGATACAGAGACCTCGTATTGAAGCAGCTGAACGCGCCGAAACAGGTGATTAGATGCTTCTTTCCATAGTTTTGATTGTGCAACGTTACAGAAAGTCGAACATTTGTGTAGACTAGTTTTCCAAGGACAGTAGCCTCAGTATGCGCTGATCTAGACTGACACATCTGCAGTGATCTGCACATAACCTTACAAAAACCTGCTGTGAGTTATACAGAGATGTTTTATGAATATAGAATGGTATGAAAAAGTATCTGAACCTTTTGGAATTTCTCACATTTCTGCATAAAATCACCATCAAATGTGATCTGACCTTTGCCAAAATCACACAGATGTAAAAACAGTGTCTGCTTTAAGTAAAACCACCCAAACATTTATAGGTTTTCATATTTTAATGAGGATAGCACAGAAACAATGACAGAAGGGGGAGGAATTAGTAACTGAACCCTTTGCCTAAGGAGACTAAAAGAGCAATTTAAACCAATTTTTACCAAACAAGTTAAGTCAAGTGTGTGCCCAATCACTGATGAGTGGCTTAAAGCTGCCCTGCCCACTATAAAAACACACACCTGGTAAGAATTGTCCTGATGAGAAGCATTGTCTGATGTGCACCATGGTTTGCTCAAAAGAGCTGTCTGAAGACCTGCGATCAAGAATTGTTGATTTGTATAAAGCTGGGAAAGGATACAAAACCATCTCTAAAAGTCTGGATGTTCATCAATCGACAGTCAGAGAAGTTGTCTACAAATGTAGAGAGCTGGCACTGTTGCTTCTCTCCCAAGGAGTGGCCGTCCACCAAAGATGACGCCAAGAGTTCAGCGCAGAATACTCAGAGAGGTAAAAAAAGAACCCTTGAGTGTCTGCTAAAGACTTACAGAAATCACTGGCACAGTCAACTATATGTAAACTTCACGGAGGAAGCCACTGCTGTCTAAAAAAACTTTGTTGCTCGTTTAATGTTTGCAAAAAGGCACTTGGACACTCCACAGTAGTTTTGGCAAAATATTTTGTGGACTAATGAAACCAAAGTTGAATTGTTTGGGAGGACCACACAACGTCATGTGTGGAGGAAAAATGGAACAGCTCACCTACATCAACACCTCATCCCCACCGTGAAGCATGGTGGAGGGTGCATCATGGTTTGGGGCTGTTTTGCTGCCTCAGGGCCTGTACAACTTGCAATCAGTAATGGAAAAATGAATTCAAAATTTATCAGGATGTTTTGCAGGAAAACCTGAGGCCCTCTGTCTGGCAGTTGAAGCTAAAAAGAGGTTGGATGCTGCAAATAGAGTTGTCAAAAGTATCGATACTCTGAAATGTATCGATACCTAAACACTGTATCCGGATACAATACTAATTTACCATGGTATCGATACTATGATACAAAGAAGTGTAGCTGAGGTGAATTCAGCTTTTCAGTTGTGTAAAGTTCATTTTAAATGAACCTCTACAGATTAATCCCTCAAAATAATGTTCTAATTGTTGTTTCTTCAGTGCTTTTACCTCAAACAACCAAAAATGTTGCAATTGTAGTTATTAAGTTGAATTTAGATGCTTTGATTCTTTGCAAGTTAAAGAAATAATATATATTTGGGTAAATTATTTTACATTTACTTGAACTAAGTGAAAACGTGATTGTCTTGTTTCTTTCATTTTCTGGTTATTTAATTATTTCATGTCATTGATTATTTATCTAGGTTTCCGTATTTCATGTAAATGAGACGTTTTTTATGCCTTGTTTGGAATTCGTCAGTTATTTCAGGATTCCTCCCAGTATCGGGAATGGTATCGAGAATCGAATATCTTCCTGGGTATCAATATCTAGTTTGAAATTTTAGTATTGTGACAACCCTAGCTGCAACAAGACAATGATCCAAAACACAGAAGTAAATCAACTTCAGAATGGTTTCAGAAGGACAAAATACACGTTCTGGAGTGGCCAAGTCAAAGTCCAGACTTGAACCCCATTGAGATGCTGTGGCATGACCTCAAGACAGCGATTCATGCCAGACATCAGGAATCTGATTGAACTACAGCAGTTTTGTGAAGAAGAATGGGCCAAGATTAGTCCTGATTGATTTGCCAGACTGATCTGCAGCTACAGGAAGCGTCTGGTTGAAGTTATTGCTGCCAAGGGGGGGCCACAAAATATTAAATGTGATGGTTCAATTACTTATTCCTCCCCCTTCTGTCATTGTTTGCATGCCATCCTCATTAAAATATGAAAACCTATACATGTATGGGTGGTTTTAGTTAAGCAGACACTGTTTTTTCATCTGTGTGATTTTGACAAAGATCAGATCACATTTGATGGTGATTTTATGCAAAAATGTGAGAAATTCCAAAAGGTTCAGATACTTTTTCATACCACTGTATATCTTGCATATTTGGTTTAGGGTTAAGACCTGCAGGAACCCTTTTCCCTGCCTCCTCATTTTCTAAAGACACGCACACAACTTGGAGCAGTGAACAGGACCACAGCCAATCAGAAGCAAAGACCCGCCCAAGCCCTGTCTCTTATTGGTTTAGACCACGATATGATCCAACTATGAATGGAAGTTTGATCCACGTTTGTTCACAGGGGAGCAGACATGCGAAAGAAATCTGCTGTCACTCTGGTAGCATCAGGTGCACCAGTGTGATTAAAAAATATATATATATATATATTTGTCGCACTTTTCAAATTTGTGGTCACACTCTGGAGCCCTGAACCATAAGAGATATTCTTCATCCTGTTTTTTTATGTTCTATCAACTGGTGAAAAGGATTGTTAAAAGGGGGTTTGTGCAGAACTAGCAGTGAACAAGGCTATAACTTGGAGAGTAAACAAATAAAAGTATTAAACTTAACATTTAAAGGTATTCACAAGGTAGAATTATTAAATAAGTAAAATGATGAGGATGGTAAGACACTGTCCATCAGGTACAAGTATTGATGAAGAGATACATTGTTAGAACTAACAATGTATCCCTTCCTCACCTTACATGAGTTTCACTCATGTAGGGTTCTGTCGTGCAACAGGACCAAAGGTCCGTAGTACTTATGAAGTATTCAACTTCACCCAGTTCGGACTTAACATCCTCCCGACAAGTGTCATACATTTGTGGAATGGCGACTTGTGAAAAATAATTCCGTGATGGAATCTGACATCTTCCATTGTGCATCAGTCCATTTTACATGAGCTCGGGCCCAGAGAACCCGGCGGCGTTTGTGGATGTTGTTCATAAACGGCTTTTGCTTTGCATGGCAGAGTTTTAACCTGCACTTACTGATGTAGTGATGAACTGTATTTACTGACAGTGGTTTTCTGAAGTTTTCCTGAGCCCATTTGGTGATATCCTCTACACACTCATGTCTGTTTTTAAGGCAGCGCCATCTGAGGGATCGAAGGTCACGGTCATTCAGTCTTGGTTTCTGGCCGTGGCGCTTACGTGCAGTGATTTCACCAGATTCTCTGAACCTTTCGATGATATTATGGACCGTAGATGTTGAAATCCCTAAATTCCTTGCAATTTTGCTTTGAGAAATGTTGCTGTTACACTGTTCAACTATTTTCTCACGCAGTTGTGGACAAAGTGGTGAACCTCGCCCCATCCTTGCTTGTGAATGACTGAGCATGTTTGGGGAGGCTCCTTTTATACCCAATCATGGTACCCACCTGTTCCTAATGAGCCTGATCACATGTGGGATGTTCCAAATAGGTGTTTGATGAGCTTTTCTCAGCTTTCTCAGTATTTTTTGCCACCTTTCCCAACTTCTACTGGACGTGTTGCAGCCATGAAATTCTAAGTCAATTATTATTTGGCAAAAAAAAATTAAGCTTATCACTTTGAACATTAAATATGTTGTCTTTGTAGTGTATTCAATTGAATATGGGTTGAGAAGGATTTTCAAATTGTTGTATTTTGTTTTTATTTACATTTTACACAATTTCCAAACTTCAACCGAATCCGGTTTGTACAATCTGTTTTGTGCATTGAGCTTCTTATGCCTGAGTTGTCAAATGTCAGTCACATCCTGAAGTTGACATAAATTGGCTGTCATTGTATTTGGACTTGTTTACCTTAAGCTGATAGGCTCCCATTGTAGTTGGGGAGGGCAAGTTGAAGAGCAGCGGGGAGCAGCAGAGAGTTGTTGGCCTGATGAACGGAAAATTCACATTTCAAAGATGCCCCGATGGCACCAGTGACAAAAGTGAAGTGCTGTTTCTTTTTTTGCAAGAGGGAGTTTAACATCAAAGCAGCTCAATTACAGCTTACTACATCAACACAGGAGCACCTAGTGGCCACATCTAACGATAGCAGAGAAGATGCTAGCAATTCTCTGAGCCACATAAAAACTCTTCACCAAACTAAATTCTAGAAGAACAGCCTGCAGATAAGCAAGTCTGCAACCAACAGGCTGACAAATGTTCTTCCAAGTGTACAGCGATAAACTGCAGGTCAATAAAGAAAGTGGAAGATGAGGGGTTGATGGAGGAGTAAAAAACTGCGTCCAATGACCCATCATACAAGCCACCATGCGATGTGTCAACTTATAGCACTTTACATTGACACAGTGTTTTTTTTTTTTTCTTATTTTCTTGAAAACTAAAGGCTGCAGGCAGCACTTGGAACAAGTCTTGAAAACAGTAGAATGTGAAGTGCCAGGACTACACCTGTTCAAGTCTGTTGGAAATAATAAATGACTATAAAGCCACCTTTTATGTGTCAATCTTTTGATCTGCAAGAATAATGTAATGAATTAAAATGAAAATACCAAAAATTGAGGAATGTTTAGCAGGATTTAAAAAAAGAGATTAATTAGATTAATTAATTTCAGACCATAATTACTTGATTACTTTTTTTGTTTAATGTTTTGACAGCACGAATTTTTCTCACAACAAACAACTTTCTGAGGGACAAGATATAAACGGATATGAGAGGTACTGGTGTCCGTTTCACAAAGCAGGTTCAAGAATCTCTGAGTTAAACCCTGAACTCTGAGTTGATCTCCTCTGAGATAGAAAACTCTGAATGTTCGGTTCCAGAACAGCGGATTTGAGTTTGTTTGATCAACTCGGAGTAGTTTCACCTGGAGTTAAGCGCGTGCACCACCGCTGTAAAAAGACAGCATTAGTGGAGCCCCGATTCGACGAGTCACCATGGCAACGGGGAAGCGGTGTTTTTTTTAACCCCACGAGAACTGTAAATCTTACTGTGCTCATACAGTGGATTTTAACATGATTTTAGCAATAAAGTGCAACAGCACAGCAGCTGCAAAAGAGAGGGAGACAGTGTGAGAGAACATCACTGCTCTGGTCAATACGTAAGTTTAAATGTAGTCCAACAATCACAGTAATATTACAGGGAAAACTGCTGAATGTAGATCATTCGTTTATTTAATTTAGGTGCAATCCTGCGGGGGAGAAGCACACTCGGCTGAAACTGAAGATGAAATCTAAAAACATTGTTCAAACAGGTGAGACCTCCACATAATCTCACGGGTTTACCTCATTTTGATCACGTTTTACATTGTAAAATAAATATTACGTGGCTTTTTGACTGTGCAGTTGTTTTATCTCCATCATAATGCTGTTTACACACACATAAAGGTCTTCTCAACCTTCATACAGTTGCCTTGAATCCCCGATATTATTATTAAAGAAAAAAAAACAAAAACCTGCCATTTACAAAAAATTGGAGCACAATTCACAATATCTGCTGGGATGTGAGAGACTACGGCTGGTAATGTTGCAAATGTAAAGATGGATTATTGTGTCTGTAAATGATGGACTGTGATGTGAAACGTTTAAAAAAGAAAGAGAATTGTCTGGAAATGTCAGAACATCCATGCGCGCTCTGATGATAATCTCCCGAAAAATATTAAAAATATTAATATTGATAATGCTGCACCTTCATCAACGAGTTCATTGTCAAAAGGACATGCTACGTTTGTGACAAAAGTCGACTTGTATGTTTCTTAAACAACAGACGGCAGAGCCGTGCTACGCCGAAACTGGCCCGCTGACTGAAAGAATGAGGAAATCAAGTAACATGTCTTGTTGAAAGAGGGCAGAGACAGAGAGAAACTTGAGGTTCATTGACAAAAACCTGGTCCCGACCAGGTTAGTTTCACAGCGTCTGTTACTGCACTAACTGACTGAGAGCTGAAGTTACCTCTCTTCATGAAAAAGGCTGGAGTTACCCGTCTTTCTCTGTTTGAGTTACCTCGATTTGTGAAACGGAAAATTCAGAGTTTCCCTCATTTCAGGGTTAATAGACCCAGAGTTTTCACTAAACCTGCTTTGTGAAACGGACCCCAGGTGCTGAAAGTGACCCAAACAGAAATCACGTCACAATATCTTTGTGACACAAACTGCAAATAAAGACAAAGCAGGAAAATGAAAAAAAAAATTAGAACTATCAGCATGAAATCATGGCAAACTTCTACAAAGGTCAGGACAGGAGGACCCAGACGGTAACATATTGCAATGTGTGCTGTTTTTCCTTAGAGAGACTACAGAAAGGGTGTAAATATCATGGTCAACCTATATGAACATTGAAGAAAAGACAAATCAACATTCAAGTTGGGCAACAAATGTATTATTTTTAATCTATATTCTGAAATTCCAAGCTGCTAAATGTAATCATTTCCTAAAATGACTCCATTCCTTTTGAGTCCTGGAATACTTTAATAGGTGTAATTAACCCTCTGATGCATGAATTATGAAAGCCAGTGTCTGGATTTTTCCTTTGAGTGTTTTTATGTGTCTTAAGGTATAAAAAATGTTTTCCATTTTTTTTCTTCAAATATTTGTAATAGAACATTCAACATAAAAAAGAATGAAATTAATGTAAACATAACTATTTTTTTGTTTGACTTTCTTTCTTCTTTTTTAGGTAATTTCATGAATAATCTCTTTTTGATGATTTGCGAATCATTTTGCCTCTCTGTCATCCATTTTAACACTGAAAAATGTCTAGTTACTACGCTGTTTTACCCTCAAATGTTTGTCTATAACTTTTTTTTAAAATATATATATGTTTGGAAAAAGAATTGAAAACGTTTTTTCAGGTCCTAAGAAGAATAAAAATATCTTGACACAGGCTAAAATGAATTTCCACCACATGAACCATTGAATTTAGGAGTAAATAACTATTAAATAGGTGTCCACTGTAGTGACCACTATGCACCACAGGGTTAATAACTAATATCAAACAGTGAAATGCTGAACAAAGGAGTCCAGTGTCTGCTCAGCTCCTCACTTCAGTGTTTTCAAATCTCAGCAGAAATGAGCATACGGCCTGTCTCCACACTCTATACACTTCTGTGACCGAGAGACACATGGTTTCCCCTGGCTAAGGAACACGGAGACCTTCCCAAGGGCCAAATTCATCCATCATCCCCACGTCAATAAGCATGTGACAATAAACAGCTGTAGTACTACGACTGATCAGGCCTGAGGGCGCGCAAAAAAAGACACACATAGTAGATGATAATAGATCAGTAAAACGCACATATCCGAGGTTTTTAGTGATAGAAGATGAAATGTTCCCACTCTAGCCGCAGCTCACAAAATAACCTCTCTGTTCTGAGATTGCGGGTAAAATAAAGCCACATGCGGCCAGAGGGAAAACAACATCTGCAGCCGTTCACCGAGGAAAAACCCACCACCTCTCATCATCATGGAGACACCGCTGCCTTTCCACATCCACACACACTTACCAGAGTCCGAGCAGAGCGAAGAGGAGCCAGGGGTTCATGGCTTCGTCCCTGACGGATCTGACAAAGAGCCGCTTCATTCTCTGATCCGCAACCGGGAATCGAACGACCTCACCGGGGAGCGAAGACAAGGAGACGTGGCGTTTTCTGCCGTCGGGTCGCGTCTTAATGCGGATGCTCAGGGTTAAATGGAGCGACGAAAGGATGTGAGAGCTACGTCCATGCAGTGTGTGCGTGCGTGCGTGCGTGCGTGTGCGTAGAAGGGGAATGTCGCTGAGGGAGGGAGACTGCTGCTGCCGGGGAACTGAATCTGCTCTAGTCTATCTGCAGTGCCGCTAACAGGCTGCTGTCACCCACCAGAGGAAAAAAACCTGTCTTTCAGAGAACATCTCACTCATGGCTGCAGATTTTTATTTCTGTTTGCAATTATTTAATTTTTTATGCAAATAAAACCACGGTGCCATGTGTGAGAATACCCCCCCCCACCCACCCTGCTGATGCGTGCTCCGTTCATCCTGCAGGAGCTGAACAGCATGCTCTGTACTGGCAACCGCGGAGAAGATCAGAGGAGACTCAGGAGCTCTAAAACCTTTGAGAATGTGCCGAAGGTGACCTCAAAGCTCACAAAAGCCCTGTCTTTACACTTTACCCCATTACACTCCTCTTTCTACACTTAACTTTTGTCAGTGCGTTTAAAACCCATTTGGCACTGCAGCATTCACTTAAATACCATTATTTTAATTTCAGCGTTTGAAATTAAAATAAAAAAAGGCTACTTGTTTTGTGAGTAGCAGCATAGGAGACATGGAAAACATGTTTGGGCAAAGAATTAATGAAAATCGGTTGAAAGTAAAATTTTAAAACCCTCTATAATAGGAGTTAATTTCCAAAACTGTTTGCATCCGAAAAAGAACTCAACATTAATGCGTAATTCTAGCACTTTTTTTTTTTTGAACTGGGGAATGAAGAAAAATCTCCCTCCTTGATTGCCCCTTTTTTTTTTATCTGTGGCCCATATAATGGACCATGCAGTGGCCTTAAAAGCAGTGCAGGAAATCAACAGAAAAAAAAAAAAAACTAAGGCTCAAATATATTCTACCTGCATTTAGAATCCAGCAATTATGGATGACAAGGTGTAGAAGTGATGTAGTCAATCTTTTTTGTCTGACACGAGAGACTTCATTCTTTCAAATGAGGTGTCACTGATGAACTATGACCTGATGGTTCTACAGTTGTCAATCAATCAATCAATCATCTATCAATTTTTGTTTTTAAAGCGCCAAATCATAACAAATGTTATCTCGAGACACTTTACAAAACATTAGCAGGTTGATACCTGTTAATGTTAAAGTATTTTATTATTTTATTTTATTAACAGAGAACCAACATCAAGACAGGATAAGGAATCTTGTTTCATCTTGATCCACCATGAGTGAAGCACTTTGCAGCAGCTTTAAGCAAGTTACAGTGGCAAAGAAAAGCTTCCCTTTAACGGGCAGAAACCTCAGACAGAACCAGACTCATGTTAGACAGACATCTGTCTTGACTGTGTTTGGGTGAGAGAGCGAGAGAGAGTGAGAGAGAGAGAGAGAGAGAAAGAGAGCAAGAGATACACTGGCAAGGAGAGAGAGAAGAAAAATTTGAGAACTGTCAAAGCCACTGCAGCTGGAGTCAGGTCGTCCCACATCAGCTGGTAGATCCACAGCAACAATCCAGATGAACCTACAAACAAGCTCAGAGACTCCCAGAGGATCATGGTTAATAACTATAATGGTGCATTAAGATAAAAGTTAGACTGACGGATAGAGGAGAAAGGGAAACAGAAGCCTCGTGTGTCAGTTTCCCCCCAACGGTCTCGACCTATAGCAGCATAACTAAGAGCTGGATTCAGGCCTGATACAGCTCTAGAATCAGAATCAGAATCGCCTTAATTGCCAAGTATCTTCAACAAGCATACAAGGAATTTGACTTTGGTTTAACTGTGCTCTTTGTACAAAAACAAGTAAGAATAAACATTAAATATCAGATATATAAAAGAACAGATATCAAGTAACTACAAATTAGAGATATTAGGAATATCGAGACTTTGTCCAAAAAGGAAGAACGAAAAAATATATTTATTTATATATATACAGTATGACAGGCATTACATTGCAGTGAGTTTTGAATACTAACATAAGCACACCTATTTCCATCTAATAAGCTACTGACGAGGTGATAACCTGAAACAAGAGAAAATTTTCTCAATGTATAAAAACCTTTGCTGAGGTCATCACTCTCCTCTGTGAAAAACTGGTGGAGAACACGCCAAGACCCATGAGAGATGTTATTGCTAATCTGGGTTATTCTACCAAATACTGATTTCTGAACACATCCTTAGTTATAACATTAGTAATGTGTTGTTAAAAATTGAATATGAACTTGTTTTTGTATTATTTGAAGTCTGAAAACAGTGGGCTTTTTTTTGTATTTTGACCATTTTTCATTTTCTGCAAATAAATGCTCTAAATGACAATATTTGGAATTTGGGAGTAATGTTGTCAGTACTTTATATAGTAAAACAAAAATGTTCATTTTACTCAAAACCGGTAAATAGCAAAATCAGAGAAACTGAAAAATTTGCTGGGGTCTCTTAATTTTTTCCAGAGCTGTATAACGCCTTTCAATGAACCCAAGGTTTCTTAACAAAAACAAACAACACAAGACACACAACAGGGAGGGACCCAAGCTGAACATTAATATGGAAAAGCCAGGGAGAAACGGTGAGTTTTGAGGTGTGACTTGAAACTGTCCAAAGTTGGAGATTTATGGATTTTGGTGGGGAGAGAGTTCCAGAGGGTGGGAGCAGCCACACTGAAGGCTATGTCACCAAAAGTTCTGAGTTTGGTCCTCGGGTTGGAAAGGAGACCAACATCAGATGACTAAAGGCTCCTGAAAGGGGTGTGTTGAAGTAGTCAGGTATTGAGGGGTGGGTACATTGATGGACTTGTAGATGAGAAGGAGGAGTTTGTACTGAATGCGATACTTGACCGGGAGGTGGATGAGGTTGCAGGTGATGTGCTGCCAGGGATGGGTACTAGTAAGGACCCTGGCAGCTGAGTTTTGCACTTACTGGAGTCTGTCCAGGGCTTTACTTGTAACCCTGGACAGGACTCCATTGCAATAGTCCAGGGGCCTTCAATTAGAATTTGAAGAGGTCCAGTTAGACAAAATTTCTTAAAGCAAAGGTCCGGAAGATAATGATGTTCAGCGATAAGTACCAAAATCTACATGTAATCAATACCCGGCTATAAAATCAAATGATTTCAATACAATTTAAAAGCTTTTTGACATAGATTATTGTTACATAACATAGAACTGAAGAAATATGTGTGACTGCAGGTTTGCATAATGATCTTTCTTCATTTGATTAAAAAAAGAAAGTACCCACATTTTACTTTATTGTTAGTATTATTTTTGTTTTGCTCACTGTGAGAATTGAGCCCCAACTTGTGCTGACAGTGTTTTAAATTTAGGCTTGAATGAAGTCGAGGTGAGCTCAATTCTCCCATTGAGCAAAAAAGTAAGGGAGTGAGATATAAGAGAGTGATAAAACTGTTAGGTTGAGATTTAACCAGTGAGATTGGTTGAGACCATTGACTTAACATGTGAAACAGGGAAAGGGAAATTCCAGCTATTGCTCCCTTCTCTTTAGTTTTCTGTGATCACACACTTTTAAACATTTTTCAAAATTTTCACATTTTATTGATATCCTCTTATTTTGAAATGCATCCCTACTTTTTTTATTTAATGAAAGAACATTATACCATATTCATTCAGTTTTATGTTATGAAACAATAAATTATGTTAGAAAGCTTTTAAATTGTACTGTAATAATTAGATTTGATAGTCGTGTATTGATTACATACAGATCTTGATATTTGAATAAACCACACTGGACATTATTATCTTCCAGATCCTTGCTTTAAGAAAGGGTGAATGAGTGAGGCAGGTGGTCGTACTGGGCTTTGAGGCTGTTAATTTTCTGTGCTTTCACTTCAGAGTTTGTTCAGAGGGGTGAACCGGGAGGCGGAGTGGGTATAAGAATCGTAAGAAATGTAAAAATCCAGGAGGCTAGCAGGAAAAGCTTGACAGCCTGGCAACAGATGCTAACAGCTGAAAGGCAGATGACGTTAGTCTCCGACAGCTGATCCTCAGCAGAGAGGGATCCTCGATCACAGATGAAGCCTGAGTACCACAATCAAAATATTGAAAAGCACAATCTGCGTGATTTTATGGGAGGATTGCAGGTGCGGGTAGAGCAAAGAGGAAAGTAGAAAAAAGTTGACCTGCAGAGAAGCGGCAACAAGCACAACAGCGTCCTCTCACACTGGAAGCAAGTTTCACAAAGTTGTATCTTGCTCCTGTTTCTTCTTTTTGCATTTTGAAGCTCGACTTAAAACCTGCTTACCATTCATGATTCATGGGAGCCAAACGTGAATTTTTGTCAACCTGGTCTGAAGATTTCGTTCCATAGTGTCATCTTCATCCACCCTTCATCAACTGCCCTTTTGTCTCAGTTTCCACAGCTCTGTGAAATGAAGAACAATTGAAAAAGTCTTCATTTTCACTGAGGCTCCTTTCATTCTGCTTTGTCTTTAAGTCTCTCTGTCAGCAGTTTGGATGAGTTGATGAAGATGATTATCTGTCAGAAAGTGATCAAAGCGTCTCTTTGACTGCTCTCCTGCAGAAGTTTTTATCCTTGCATGAAAGCACTGGGAAAGAGAGAGGCACAGCACCTTGCTCTGCGGGGTTGATTTTCACCAAAAGGATTTCAAAGGAGGACATTTACAATTCCAATCTGAGGAGAAACGGTAAATTCCATCTCCCGTGTGAGAGGCGTTTGTGACATCATCGCTCCTCTCTGAAGGGATCTGAGCCCTGAAATTGGCTCATCCATAACCAGGGTTGTGTTTAGGTAAGCTTTTTGATCAAGGAGAATTATTCTGTAATCCAATGCAAAAACAGGGTTGGCTTTTGAGTCCCTAGCAGTGCTAACATGTTATTCTTCTTCCATAGGGGCCACACTGTAGGCTGTCTGTATGGGTTTATGGGCCAAGTTTATTGGCTAAAATGGCTGCAGGAGTGATGTAGATTCAGTAATCTGATTCCACACAGACATCACAGAGGCAAAATCAAAGTAAGAACAGATGTAAAGAGTTGGTTTAAGAACGGGCTCACAGTCTCTTCAAATTCAGCCCTTCTGAATCAGTGCAAAGCTGTTGGATGTGCATAGACTTCACACTGTCATGTTTTGGCTTGAAACACACACACACACACACACACTCAATCCAAATCATGTCATAGGCTCCATTTTTTGTGTTTATTTTATTTTTTCAAAGGGTCTTTTGAGTGTTTATTAGACCTCTTGGGTTGTAGAGATGTCTAAACATTTGTTTGCAGTTTGTGGTATAGTTGCATATTTATGGATCTAGTTGCACATTTAAAGATCTAGTTACACACACACGGGGATCCAGTTACACACACACAGATGGAAATACACATTTGTAAATACTTTAGCAACAATACTAGCCCCATACAAAGGACTCCACCCGCGGAGACGAGTGTCCACCATCATCCTTTCACTATTCCTGTGGTGCTTTGACAGTGCTATCTTTTACCACTACATCAAACAGCTGGATGGTCTGGATTTGCTCTCACCTCTAACCTGATGCTAAATGTTGTGTGGCCCTCTAAAGAGATAAAATCTGTATGACTCTAGTGCTGTATGATGATTCATAGTGTCCCCTCTGTTCCCCTTTGATCACACTGAGAGATAGTGTTGTGTTTGTATTTGCTTACGGGAGCAGAGCTGAGTACTTTCTTGCTGGCTGAAGCAGTCCAGGGCCCATAGGTGAGATAGAAAGTGGAGAGGCAGATTATCTACACATGATAAAAAAATTGTGAACGGGCTTGCATCTTCGGGGTTGCTGCGGTGGCTGAGATTATATTTTAGCTCCTAGTGGAGCTGGGAATGAAGCTCATTGGAGGGCTGATGGTGGCATTTTATTTTACACTGAGAGGCTGATTGCGTCAAAGCTACACTGCATGATAAGAACCAGCTATTAATGCTGCAGGCTTCGATTATTCACAAACAAAAGCTGGATAATTAATGAATATGTGATCAGAAGATGGCATTAATCCTGATATTTACTTTAATTAGACACTGATTGCTGGGATGCTGTCCTGATTAGTGTAACCTTAGTCTCTCCCTAAATAAAGTGACTCTTACCTTTTAAAGGCAGACAGACTTCATAGAGGTTTGAAAGTAAAGAAAAACTTTCTGAGACAACGCAGAAGTGTCCAAATGAATAGATGTACAGGTAAAGCTCACAGACATGCAAGACCACAAAGGTCTGAGACTCAAACAGAAAGGAGATCACTTCTGATACTAAACTACAGTCCTGCATGTTCATGTGCTGTAGAAATCCCTGAATCTGTCTGTAAAATGATCAAAACGCTCTCAAAATAGAAGCACATCTATAACAAATCTTCACCTGGGCCCATTTGCACATTCCGTCACAGGCGGCAGTTTAGAGGGGGGCAGGTGGGAGGTGTGTCCCCCCCATTTCAGAACAACAGAATCCGGTGGAGGTTTATACTTTAAGATCACCGATTCGTTCATTTCGCTGTCAATCAAAAAGGGATCCCATCCCAGACAGATCATCCAATCATCATGCAGAAGCCCAGCATTTGGGCCCGCCCTCTGCCCCATAGACCCCCAAAGACGCCGAGTGTCCGATGGGCGGCATAAAGCCCAGAAGTAAGCCAATGACCGTCCAGTTTTGCGCAGTGAAACAACCCACTTCATGCTTCCCCATTGAATTCTGTAGACCCTCAGCGTCTGAAAGCACTTGAGCTGCGGGGATGAGTGAGGAGGAAGTCGTGTCTGTTTCCTGTGATAAGTTGCTCATTCTGAGCAAAAGATGAATGCGTTCTAGCGCACAAGTCAGTGAAATGTACACACAGCGGTACATAGTTCACCATTTTTCCTTTTCCATTTCAGGGGAAGCTGAGCCTCCCTTGCAGTCACAGAGTAATCACCACTGGACTGTTTATACCCTGTTTACTGATGACATAGGGGTGAGTTCCGAGTCTCCTTCAACTACAAAGAGCTGTTAAAAACCCTTGTTTAGAAGTCCAACGCTGTCTGAAGCATTTGTGAACAGAAAATGATTAAGAAAAGGATATAACCACCCGAAATTATAAAAATACATACTCAGACCAGATTCATATAATCAGAGGAACTGTGGTCGCTTTGCATAGGGATTAAAAACACATCTTATAGCATAACTATAGAGTTTAAAATACATAACGTTTTTAAATGAACACATTACAACACCCAACTCTCTCCACTTCACTTACTGTCATGATTATTAAAAAAAATTAAAAAGAAATTCCAGAAACAGAATCCTACAATTCTAAAATTCTACAGAAACACGCTGCAAATACAGAAAAATGATGCAAATACAGAAAAATGATGCAAATACAGAGAAGTGATGCAAAAACAGAAAAATGATGCAAATACAGAAAAGTGATGCAAATACAGAAAAATGATGCAAATACAGAAAAGTGATGCAAATACAGAAAAATGATGCAAATACAGAAAAGTGATGCAAATACAGAAAAGTGATGCAAATACAGAAAGGTGATGCAAATACAGAAAAATGATGCAAATACAGAAAGGTGATGCAAAAACAGAAAAGCGATGCAAATACAGAAAAGTGATGCAAAAACAGAAAAGCGATGAAAATACAGAAAAGTGATGCAAATACAGAAAAGTGAGGGAAAAACAGAAGAGCGCTGCAAATATAGAAAAGTGATGCAAAAACAGAAAAGCGCTGCAAATATAGAAAAATGATGCAAATACAGAAAAGTGATGCAAAAACAGAAAAGCGCTGCAAATATAGAAAAGTGATGCAAATACAGAAAAGCACTGCAAGTATAGATAGCGCTGCAAAAACAGCAAAGGGCTGCAAAAACACATACGCAACAAAAGTGCTCTGGTCTCAGGCAAGGGTCGGCAACCTTTAACTCTCAAAGAGCTATTATGACCCGATTTCCACGAAAAAGAAAACATCCAAAGCTGCAAATTCTTTTTTTGACATGTAAAGTGAAGTTAAAACTGTTTACATTTAAATCATCATTAAATCTCAGTGAAATACAGTATTTGTGGGACAGCAGGCATTTTTCTAGAGTTGGATGCAATATGCAGTGTAAATATGAGTGACGAGGGATCACAGAAGACATGAGGCAGTGCTGCACATAGATCCATCGCACAGGTATGTGTTGCTGTCTACGCGCCATGGCCATCTACGCTCTGTGGCATTAACTGGCTGTGTTCGCTCTGTGGCGTCGGCAGGCTGTGTCCGTCTGTGGCATTAACAAGCCGTCTGAGCACCATGGTGTAAACTAACAGTATTTTCCACAAATTACAGTCCTATACAGTACTCCAATGTGTTGCTTATACTATATGTATTCAGAGGACTTTTTAATTAGAGTTCTACAGAAAAAGATACCATTATTCAATGATATCCTTGAGATTCAGTCTCTGTCTTTAACGGTCTGCACTGTCTTTACGGGCTAAAAAAGCTTTTGTGACCTACATGAAACACCCATGTACAGCAGGGTGTCATGTCTGCTGCATGCCCTCCTCACTCATGGTCACAAGGTCAAGAGGGAGAAAAGACTGTAAGTTTCTGTTACAGTAAAAAACTGTTTATTTTACAGTAATTTTATGGCAACCCTGCTGCCAGTGGATTACTGTTTTTTTTCCACACAGAAATTTGTTACAGTGTGGTTTTTTTTTGGCTTCTTGTTTCCTTAATGTCTGTCATTGTCACTCAACTTTCCACCAATTTTGCATATTTTGAGTGATCTTGCTCTGCTCTTGACTGGTCACCGGAGTTTTCAAAAACATTTTATTAGTGAATTTAAGAGAAAATGTCCGCTCCATAATCTGTGTTCAGTTGTTAAATTTGATGTTTTCGGTGCACTGAGGGTAAAAGGGGAGAGAGTAGTGGAGCTGTCTACAACAGTGCATTTTACACGCGCGAAAATGCATGAGGACAAACAGACGTACACTGTTTGCAATAAAAGTCAGTAAGACACAATCTCACACTAAGAACTGACAAAATAACAGCATCATAGGTATCTCTCAGCGCTGTCTTTCTCTCTGAAAACTAGCCGCTGCCCCTCCAGAGCACTTCCTTTGTGGGAGTGAACATGCAGTGAAACTACAGGTTTGCGGTCTCCCCAGAGTGGCTAAATGATACTGAGATCAGGAGACTGAGATGGCCACCCCAGAACCTTCACTTTATTCTGCTGTAGGTCATGGTTGTTGACTTAGCCTTGTGTTTTAGATCATTGTCGTATTGGAACATCCAAGTATGTCCCATGTACAGCTTCAGGGCTGATGAGTGAATCCAGAAATGACAGTGCAGCACTGGATGAAAGGAGTTCAGAAACTCGCTGATATACACACACAATGATTACAAGCAAATAGATCGCAGGAGAGGATGGCAACCGCAGAGTGTGTGGGTGTGTGTGTGTGTTACAACTGATCTCAGTATGCTAACAGCTGTAGCTTTGTGTCTTAATGAGCTTGTGAGTAAGTATGAATCTGAAAAACATGTTCAGTGATCATTTATTATAACATATTATTTTCTGACAGTTTAGATCATACTTTTTCCATAAACTTGAAACTCTGTAATACTGGGTTTCTTTCTTTCTTTGGCTTAAGAGGAGAAACATTTTTTTGCAAGTGCACTAGCACACCCCCTAAACTGACCTACACAATTACAACACACGTTCCAGGATTCAGCTCAGAGCAGGGGTGAAAGTAAACCGGTACGGTCCAGTACTGCGTACCAGCAAAAGATTCAGTGGCTCATTCGAAACCAGCCACGGCTAAAATCTCTGGGTCTAGGGGGCAGTGGGCGGGCCTGGAAGCTCAGCTTCTGCATGATGGTTGGATGATCTGTCTGATGATCCCTTTTTGACTGACAGCGAAATGAGTGAATCAGCGATCTTAAAGTTTTTACATCCACCAGAGCATTTTCAAAGTTTCTCATTTTGTTTTTCTGAACTGATTCAGAGACTTCACCGATCCCCAGTGACTTTGTCTTTGTTAAAAACGACTAGAAAGGGGAAAGAGGAATTTGCATACAAATAAACAAACACATTTATGATGTTTAAATCTCTCTTTCCTTATTTAATTTGTTGTAACTTTTTGGTTTTCATTTTTCTGTTGTTGCTCTTCCCTTTCTGGTGATGATTTTATATAAATATAGTTACAATTCTTATTATTATGTAGGACAAGAAAAAAAAAGAGCTTCCCCTCCTCGAAAGACCAGCAGCCACTGTAATGCAGATAAATATAATATATTTGTTCAAGAGAAAAAACACTGAGGATGAGTTACCACAGAAATTCAGGAGGAAAAAAAACAGTGATAAAGGTTTTGAGCAAGCTGAGAGCGACAAATATAACAGCCAATTTTTGCCGCAGAAAAATATATAAATAAAAAACTGGGTTTGTTGTGGTTTTTTCTTTTCTTTTTTTTCTTTTTAAGTCAAAATGTTGATGTAAAAGTCAAATTAATGTCATGAGTCAAAATTTAGACTTTTTATCTCAAAATTCCAACTTTTTTTCTCAAAAATCCCAACTTCTTTTTTATTATTTTTTTTTTTAATTGATAATTTATTTCAAATTTTTAACTTTTCGTGGAGAAATTTTGACTTTTTTTTGCTCATGGTGTGAAATTTGTATCTATTTTGACTTTTTAACTAATATTTTAGTTTTGACTAAACTAAAGTTTCTACTTTTGTTTCAAAATATAGACTTAATACAGGCAAAAAAACAACAAAAAAACAAGTCAAAACAACCCCCAAGATTTCAATTTTAATTTTTGAACTGGTGGAAATGGACTTCAATAGACAAAAGTTTAGTACCAGCAAGAATTTCAAACTACTTTCACCCCTGGCTCAGGGGCATGTCTCAGATTTGAAAAGGTCAGGGGCTGAGGCCAGAACATAAAGGGCTGTCGCACATTGGTGGGTATGACATATATGAGCGACAAAAAAGATTACAGGTTTTATTATATGTGAAAAGAACACAAAAATCTTCAAATGTAGAACTACATTTTAAAAACAGATGCATTACAAACTACAATACAAACACTATAACCTGTTCTCTTTCAAAACTGGAGTAGCTTTGTGTATCAACCATTAGAAAGGTTGTTTAAGGTTGAAATGATGTGATCACATGCATTTGGAGTTGCCCTGCCCCCAACCCCTGTGATAGCTGCCGTTTTTAGAGCTGTGGGGTTCAAGCTTCAGTGTGAATGGGTAGATGACAGCAACAGCAAGTGAGAGGCGAGCCAGCAGAGAGGATCAGATGATGCAGGTGCTGATCAAAGGCAGGTGGACAAACAGGAGGCTAAATGTGCTGATGTGCTGCGGATGCTCTGCTCCGCCCGTTTTAAGCCTCCTCAGCAACACGAGACCATTCAGCAGGACTCCTCTCTCAGGATTGTTGATCTAAGCACTGTTAGGATTTGGATGCCTCATGGCCCTGCTGACTTCAATATCTTTTGTGTGTGTGTCTGTGTGTGTGTGTCTGTGTGTGTGTGAGTGTGTCTGTGCGAATGTGTGTATCAAGGACCCCTTTATAAGAAGTCACCTTGAACTGGAGCAAAGCTTCACTATTAAAGATTCATACCTCTGTAGCAGCAAAGTGCAAAGATGGTGATGCTTGTTGGGTCAGTCCAGAGCTTTCAACATAAAAAATACAAATCAGGTGCAGTGACATTTGTACAGAACAAAGGAGATGAACCCTTGCGCTTTGCTTTAAGTGGTAACAGGCCAAAATTAACCTATTCCACTACATATACTCAACCATTTTCTTTCACTCTATATCTCTTTTTTCTTAAGCGCCTCGGCAGTAAACTCAGAAGGTGAGTCCCTCATTTCACATTTTCTAGAGTTTCCAGCTGTAGGTTTTTTTGTCTAACAAATTCTTTTCAGAAGAGATTGATTGTCATAGTCTGGGTTTTTGGTTGTTTATTTTCCCTGTTTTGTTTTACTTCTCTCTCTGGCAGGACCCATGGCTGTTTTTCTCTCTCAGCTGAGGCTCACTTGTCTGTGATCCAGCACAATCAATCCTCCTGATAAGACTGCTCAAGACACCAGATAATTCTTGTTTGGTAGTGCTTCTACTTGTGGTTACCTAGTTTGTATTTGGGTAAAGTATTTTGCTTCAGGCCCTTTCCTAGTGTTAGTCCAGTTTTTCCAAAAAGGTTTTCAATGTTTTTTCCTGCTGCCTTGCCGGCCCTCCTGCTTTAAGTCTGCTGCTGCTTTCATTTTTTCCCATTTGTCCTGTTTTTACCTTACATGATTGAAGAACTCCCAACTGATTTTTTTTTTTCATTTTTTTGTTCTGTATTTGTATGGGCTATGGTTTGTGGAGTTCTCACACTACAAATAACATTTCTCCACATTTAGCCCTAAAACATCACTTTTTATGCAGATTCAGGGAAATATTTGTGAAATTTATTTATAAAAAATTATATATAAACGTTGAATGTTTTATCTAATTGTTAAAGGTTATATCCAAATGGAAATTCTATATATATATATTATTGTTACGGTAGGATCCATTTTGATAGTTCTGGCCATCAACTGGTCTAGGGGTTAGGCCTTACTGCCCAGGGAGATAGCCAATAATAATGTGCCGCTGTTCCTCCAAAGTGGATTATCCTTTTGTTGTTGTCGCATTATACAGTTGTGCCTAAAAGTTTACACCCCCTCCAGTAGAATTTTCTGATTTTTTTGGCCTTTTCTCAGAAAATATGAATGGTAACACAAAGACCTTTCTGTCACCCATAGTTAATGGTTGGGTGAAGACTTTCTGTTGTCAAGTTTCTGTTGTGATTATGATTTAAAAAGAGTAAACTTCTTTCTTTTCTTTTTTTTTTCTCAATACATGTCTTCTGTGAGGCTAGAGCGCTACCCACTTCGCCGTATATTTAACAAACATTTTCTCTAACTCTGCAAAAAAAGGGACGTTTTGGGGCTAAATGCGGAGAAATCTTGTTATTTGTCGTGTGAAAACTGTACAAACTGCGCCCCATAGTATTGGTGGTTCAACTCATTCAGAGCTGTAACAAGATAATAATGGATTATGAAAAACAAATCCATAAGTGGGATTATTTCAAAATCACGCAAGTTGTCGCAGGGCCTTTGAAATATCAAGTGGGACATAAAAATAAGAACGAAGTTGGCTATAAATGATTAATATAGCCATATATATACATATATATCTTTTGTTTTTTCTTTTTAAAGATCTAAAATCACCCAAATATACAAATAGCTGCTGCAGATTGACTTCTTTGAAAAATGAGCCTTTGACTCACTGGTAGGAAGAGGAGAAAGGAGCTTGAACCAGACTAAGAGTGTCCTGGGGATCAATCCAAAGACAAGGGATCCCTTCACCTGGACCTGCAGGTGCCGTATCATGACCTGGAGCTGAAGCATATCAACCCTTCAGCTGGTATTACATCTCACTGATGTTAGTGCACTAGCTCAATGACTCACCAGATTGGAGACATTGAGTTTCTTTGTACAGTAAAAAGCATTGAAGTCCCCCCCTAACAGTCTTAACTTAATTATATGAGAGCTTTATCTTGTGAGGATGGAATACATCATGTTTTTCTGTTGCTGCCTCTAGTTAATTCAGAGTCTAAAGGACGAAGATAAAGAAAATCAAAAGGCTTATTTCATTTGCATAGATGGATGAACTTCCCAAAGCGGGGGTGGGGTGAAAGATGATTTTGGAGAGGGGGGG
>RPOG01006190.1:0-25799 GCA_008086565.1 Thalassoma bifasciatum | reverse complement strand
ACGTGGTGCCTGCAGCAGAATGTTCAAGCGATGATGGTTGATGGTTGATGGAGACTGAAACCTGCGGAAAGGAGGGTGAAATCACAAAATGCCCTCCTCCTTTCAGTCCCTGTGAGTAATCAGTTAAATAAAGTGTTTTTATCTGTTTCAGGTGAATCTCAGTGTTTCATTAATGAGTGTTTCTTTAAGGTGATGCACTTGTCTTCTTTATGATTTCCTTTTCTCAAAGGATAAGATTCAACCACACTGCACCTTCAGTTATTCTTTTTTTAGTCCTTTAGGAGGCAGAAAGTGTCATATGAGCTTGTGGTCACTGATGCTTTTCAGGGAGCGTGATGAGCAGACGCAGGAGTAACGAGACGAGTGAGACAGCAGGGAGCGAGGAAGGGGAGAGACCAGGTCCTAAATGTGAGCAGTGAGCAGTTAGAAAAGAAGAAAGAAAGCAGAAAAGTAAGGGCTACATAGTAGAACTGCCTAAGATTAAACTCTTTTAATCATATCAATAAGTGTTAAGCTCATTTGTTGTGTTTCTGTCACTTCTCCTGGTTAATGTGTTCACCTTAAACAGAAATATTAACGTCTGTAAATGAATGAAGTCACAAAAAAATTCCCACTTCTATCCTTAAACACATGTAGTTTTTCTCTCACACAGTGTTTCTCCTTAATTTTCCTCTGGTTTAAAGCTCTCTCCTATGAGAGCTGGTTTTTCAACTGTTTTAAATATTACCTTAAAACTCGTATCATGATAGTTTAGTCAAATATGACTTAAGTGATGAATTAAAAGAGTCAGAGCCACTATGAAATATACTTTGTGACCAAACCTTAAACTCTGTCAAGCCTTTAGTACAGTAGCTGGGAGGACACAAACCAAAATGACAAAGTTGGAAACACTTTAATGAACTTAAAACAAATTTACATTTTGTAAAACATTTTTACAATTAAAAGAAAACTAAATGTAACTGGCAAAAGACTTTAAAAAAATGACATAATGACTTTTCCAAGATCAAACATTTTTTTAAAAGAATTGAGACGAATTTAAAAAGTTAGAATTTTGACGGAAGGGGAATGTACTAAAAACTGAAAGTGACCCGAAGTGGTAACTTGAGGAGTCAGTTGTGTTCGTATCCTTAAAAAGTCTTGAATTCAGGTATTTAAAGCTACAGATCTTATGCTGATCTTAATAAATAACTCAAAGGTCTTGAATTTGTCAGGGCAGGATGAGTTAATGTTACATATTCTTTTCTATTTTTGTCCAAATTAATGGTGTTTTTGGTCTCAAATTTTAATCAAAGTGGCATTAAAAAGTCTTAAAAAAGTCTTAAAGTTGACTTGCTGAAACCTGCAGATACCCTGAGTATGACACAGTGGGTGAATAAATGAAAAGTGGGACTTCTTTGAGATAATTAAATCTAATTTTATTTTATCTATCCCCGTTCTCCTCCCACAAGGCATCCACCGAAATATGTACGACTGTTTGATTGGCATTGACGCTCACACAAAATAATTTTCATTGCTGTGATTTTATAGACCGCTTTTATTCAGGAATCTTTTGTATGATTGTTTTTATTTCTGTGATATTAAATCAACACACCCCATTTACTGACAATATTGACGAGAAAATTGAGTAATAATTCAAACAAGGGCCAAACATTGAAACACTAACATGATTTGTAAAACTAACACAACAAACGATTGTTGTCAAAAATCAAGAAATCATCCAAGTAAAAGCACATTTAGTGTCTGTAAAAGGTAAGTGCACCTGCATAACAAGAGGAAAGTTAAATGCAATAAATATAAGTTTGTAAGGATTATTTGTGGCTGATTTTGATCCCTAAGAATAAACTGCATCATCAGTTTATTGGTAGGTTACTGACCCTCCTCACACAGATCCACCTTAATCTGAGCAGACATGTCTGGAGCCTCAAAGGTCACTACAGTTGTTTGTGTTTGTCTGAAATCTGACATCAAGCTATCCAGTTCTTGTAAAGTCATTCTTTAATTACTAATTGGTCTGATTTTAGGCCTCTTACCTCAGTGGGCTTTATTGTCTCTTTCCTTTGGCGATGACATGCTGGGATCAACTGCTGGCAGTGTTTGTGTTTTGCTTTTCTAACCTGCAGCTGTTGTGTTCTGGTTTCACTGGTCATCAGTCATTTTTTCCAGTGACTAAGCATCATGAAGCCCCACTGCTGTTGCTCTCTCTGAGTGTCCTTGGCTTTAGGAAATCAGCTTTGACAGCCAGACTATGGACAGTTGATGTATGATGCACCAAATTCATTTCTACTCAACCAACACTCAGTCAATCAATCAATTTTTATTTATGCAGCACTTTTCATACAAATAAAGTGCAGTTCAAAGTGCTTTGCAGTGATTGAACAAAAATTCATATAAAACAGGGAAAAAAAACAATAAGGGCAGAAACATATTCGAAGGAGATTTTACTGTAGAAACTACCAAACACCACTAAAACAAATTTATTAAAGCAGTTTAAAATTTGATAATAATAATAAGCCGAGTTATTTATGGAAATAAGGTTGTAAATAGCTAAAATAAATAAATTGCATTAAATAAGGCAAAACAAATAGACCAACGATAAGAATGTGAGTGGAGTTATTCAATTTAGAGCGTTTAATTTGATTGTCATATTTTATAAAAAAAAAAAAAAAGTTTTAATGAACAAAGTTAGTATAAAAACAATGAGAGTTGAGTTTATATAAAAGCACAAGAAATACTCAGTTAACAAGTTAATGCAACAAATGAAAGATATGAGAATAGAATATAAAACTAAGTAAGAGCATTATTTTCATATAATAAAAACCCTACAAAGAATTTTTTGCTGGGTAAGCTTTTAAATATTCTTCAGTGGAAAAATGTTAATAGATTTTTTTTTTTGTATTTTTAATGGCAGCTTTAGAAACTGTGTTTAATCTAGCGAACTTGCACTCTTTTAAGTAACGATAAAGTAGAGGTCAAACACTTGTTGTCAGTAATTTCAAATTATAAAAAATGTATTTCCTCTCCCAGCTTTAGCAAAAATAAATTCATTTTTTGATGCATTTTGGATAATTCTACATGAATAAAAATGAAACCTCAACATTCAACACTTAATATTTGTGTTTCAAGTCAGTGACTGTGTTAACATTTATTCTTTATGCACCATGTCAGGTTTTTCCTGTTAACTTTTTTTTTTAACCTCAGTTTTTGCAGATTAAACTAAGACTGAAGCGATGTTGCTAGTGAGGCCTGAGCAGCACTTTACCCGGTGCATCACAGCATTGAGAGCCATTTCCACTCTCCACAGAGAGCGAGAGAGAGAGAGAGACAGCTGCTCCTGTCCATCTGGGTCCCTGGGTAGTAACCTGCCCCAGGCAAAAAGAGTGAGAGCAAAGACATGACATACCAGTGAGATAGAGGCACATCACTTGAAAAGAAGCAACACAAATAATGATTCACATGTCAAAATATATGCATTTAAATTCAAATATTTGTTCATTAGTTGATTCAGATTTGCCACCAAATTCTGAAGATACTGCCTATACTGTCTAAGTATTGTAATCTCAAATCCAATTCTGTGCTTTTATGCACTTTGATGATTTGAAACTTGACTTGCAGTCAACTTCAGCACTTCTAACCTTTAAAATTTTGCTTTTCTTGCTCCGAGTATCAGTCATTTGTCCCCTGAGAGACCTAAGTGAGCATTTTTAACAGGAACTGAGAGTTATAATTCTGCATGTAGAGCTCACCTGTGTCTGTACAGTTGTTTTAACAGTTCGTCTGCCCTCAGCCGTCTATAGTGCATCATGTCCGTCACCTTAATTCCAAAGCAAATGTCAAGGCTAATGCAGGGTGACTCATTATGTGTTTACAGACTTTGTCTAAATCCAAGGGTCAATAACAGTTTGATACAGTCACACACTTATAGCTCTGACTTTGTGCTCCGTATCGAAGCGTGTTTGTTATTTTGTGTGTCACAGGGCCGTCGATTTGATGTTGACCTGATTCTTGACGGATCCCGGCGAGCTCCGGGTCAGCTAACAGATGACCTCAACAGATCTGGCACTCACAGCCCCGTCAGGCCTTCACTCAGCCTCATCTCAGGCTCATCTTTTAACCCATGTCCGACCTTTTCAATACCTTCAACCAACAACTGCTGCATTTATCAATATCACAACAACACACGCCTCCGCCTCCACTTCCACGCAGGGTGGGTGACTGTTGCAGTCAGGGTGAACTCATGTTTTCTTGAGACCCCCCACTCCACCCGGCTCCACCATTGCCCCACTGCCTTCCTCATAACTGTACCGCTGATGCATTAGACTCAACAGGTGCTCTTTTCTGTGAGGATCACTTAGGTATATTTAGATTTTGAAACCTGAGTGGAGCGGCCTGTGATTGGCTGAGCCGGCCACATGATAACCTGGGTAGAAACCGCAGCTGTGTGCTGTCGCCCAGCGTTTCTCTGGAGGGAAGCTGGGGAGGCTTTGGCGGCTTGGGAGACCCTTTAACTTTAAATTTACTGGTAAGCAAAGAAAAGAAGAAAAGGCACCATAATATATTTTAAACGCCCTGCATGGCTTTCCATCTGCTTGGACTTCCATCTTTTCCGCCCTCTCTTATCCAATGGATCCAGAAGGACTTGCTGATTCAGGAATTAGGAGCGTGAAGACTCTCTTGAACCTTGATGGAGTTATAAAAATTGTCCAGACGCGCAAGAATCAAGCAACAACTGACGCGGCCTGCCTTTGGATGTATCTGAAATATCATCAGCAGTGTGTCTGCTCTGTCTTCTTTCCATAATCTCAGCACCTTTGGGCCTGTTTTATGCTTCCATCTTCACTCTTTCACCTTTTTCTCTTGTTTTAGAGAGAAAAGTGTGTTTAATTCAAAGAGAGAGTGCTAAAAAAAGGGAGTTAGTATGCCATCCTATATTTAACCTGCAGCCTCAGAAGGCATTGCATCTCCATTTGCTAAACACAGTCCACCAATCAGGCTGTGGCATTAGCTTACATGTCAAATAGCTGAAGCACTGTTGGGCAGCTGTCGCCAACCTTCAGCCAGCAGCCATAGCTCTTTGAACCGTGTTGTGGCGAGCGAGCGAGGGAGGAGGGGCAGGAGAGGCCTGTGCACTCAGTGTTTCACCTCTCTTAATCTGCAATTCTCTCTGTGTGTCATCATTGATTTACACTTGTTAAACAGCTTCTGAGGTGTGTCACACATTGTTATCACTTTGTTTAGGATTCGGGCAAAACACAAAGTTGGACTGTCAGTTTGAGACCCTAGTGGATGGCAAGTGAAGCTTCCTTACTGTCAGAAAATACTCCTGTGATCTTTCACTGGTATGGCATGCACTTTAATTTCAGTGAATTTGTTGTTTCAGTTTAATTTTGCTCATTGAGGAATAGTTGTTATTATTGTTAAATATCACTGGTGCAGTTTTCTTTACGTTTTCAAGTCTGAGCCTCATAATTTGGTACTCACGTTCTCGTGATGTAAGCTTTCAACTTAGATGAAACATTTAATCCTCATTTTTGAGTCATAAATGCCCTAAAAATGTCATCTGTGTTTTGTATAGAACCTCTAAAACCGTTCCAAAATGGCGGATAATGAGCTTGAAGAGTTTGATGAGGAGGAGGAAGTAGAAGAGGTAAGTGGACATTTCTCACTTTTGTACATAAATCTTCAATTTGCATACTTTTACTTTTACTTTCAATATCATAATGTTAGTTTTTGTTGCTTCACACCCCAATTTTGATCTGAAAGCGTCATTATAGTTACCTGTGTGGTGTCGGGGCCCTATGAATAGTCAAGTTAACGACCCCTTACAGTCAGCAATTCAGGGAAGCAGGCGCCCATGCCTCCCGGTGGATCCTGTTTCAGAGGGACACCTTCTGATGGGTTTTAAGTCCTGGATTTCCATTAACAGCTCACTATAAATCAGAACTATTTCAAACTGAGACGGATTATGAATTTACTCTTCTGTTTCCTTGTGTTAAGCCTGGTTTAATGATGGAGAATCTTATAAAACAGTGATGTAATGGTTACACAAGTGCAAGAAAAGACAAATAACATCAGTTTTTCCTGCTGAGAATTTCAAACACTCACTTGAATGCACTTTTCTGAGCAGGCACAATTGATTTTCACCTATTTAACTCACAAATGAGCACTTTTTGTGAAGTATGCATCACCTAAGATTAGATTTTACTCAATTTCAGGGTGTATCTGCATCTAGAAAGTTACACTGTATCATTTTTTGAGATAACGTCTTTGCACCAGCTACATAAAATTATGTTTCAGGATGTGTTATTTTTTTGTGTATGAACTGTTGCTGCTGCTGAAGGTCTCCGTGTCAGTGTCCAATGGAAGAGTGAAAGCAGAAGGCTTACAGCTTAATCCCTTATTTCCTGGTGAAATAGGATTAAAGTTTGCCTTGTATTTGTCAATATCGCTGATATCTTATAGAGGAGTTTGAATACTTTTTTTTAATCCAGCATCCAGCCCCCCATTCATCTCCCATATAACATATCAAACAGATTTACCATCTTTACTGCAAAGATGTAAATCACGCAGGAGGCAAAAGAGACTCACAAACTTTATACACTCTGATTTCACGATCACTTTCATCTGCACTGTGGAGAAAAGCTGAATTCTTTTGACTGAGTGTAAGACGGCTTCTTATTTATTCTACAGAATGGGGAGAAACATAGTGCTCTGTAGATCATACAGGATTTCAGACTGAGTTTGTAGTTCTTTTTGAGTTTTGATTTGGGAGGAGTGTTTCCGTTATATTAGCTTAAAAACTGCCTGAACTCCTCAGGTCATGGAGGGAGGAGTGTAGAGTTCTCTATCTGGCATTCAGACAAATTTAGAAGTGGACATCTACGGCACATTGGCAGAGAGACGGGGTGCAAGCCGGAGTCAAGGGAGAGAAAGTGAGAGAGGGAGTGAGACGAGCTCCCGTGCTGTAAATCACACTGATAGCCTGGAGCGTGTTAACGTCACAGTGCGAGAAATTTGCTTAGGAGAGGAGGATGCATGGAAAAACCGTGTTGGGAGTGGTATAGAAGTCTCTTTGAAGTGATTCCTGTTCAGTTTATTCATCCACACTCATGGTTCTCTCCTGTCTGATAGATTTGAGTATCAAGCCTCTTACAAATGTTGATAAAGAAGATTGAGATGTTCTTTCTATCAGCTCTGGTTGTTCCTAGATTCTCTGTAGACTTAAAGTAATATTTAGATTTTTTTTTCCTGTTAAACCATGTAGCTGGAAATGTTCCTGTGTGACAATAAAGGGAAGTGAAGCTCAGACAGGATATGAGCTGGTCGGGCTATTAATGGCACCGTGTGTGCTTTTAAAACAAGTTTGTCCCTTTAAAATGAAGATTTGTTCATCCCATCATTTAGAAAGAAATTTGATATATTGCTCTTTATTCCAATGGGCCAGTTATTAAAAGGTAATCTGATAGGTTTTTGGTTATGAAATCACATCGAATTTTGAAAAAGATTAGTTCAAAACGGGAAGTAGAAGGAGTCTGAACCCAGATTAGATGACGTTATCCAATCTCAGGTCTAATTTGGAATCAAACCTTTAGTGGGATTTGGATAACTTTTATTCAAAAATCAGGATTATCCTGACCCCAACAGAGGATTTCAGAGTGGATATCAGGAAGAAAGTGTAGCAAAACTTAAAAATTGGCTGAATAATACCACATTCGTCTTATTTAGCGTACAAACTTTTATTTATATTTTGAACTTGACTTGATAAACCATTATAGTGATAAAATAAAGAAACGTTATCAAGTTATCAAGAAGCCTTTAAGTATAGTTAAGTAAGAATGGAATAAAATGATTTCCGGGTGAAATAATCCCTCAAACAGAAAAATTCAATATATCATTTTTGTTTGTGATTGAAATTTGTCATTCACAACTGTACATTAATGTCAAAGAAACAATCAGCAGAGACGAACCTTCCAAAACCAATGTTATCGTCCATTTTTTTAATCTGTCTTTTAATTCAGATGAGGGTTCATAATAGAAATTGTAAATGAAAGTGGATGTTTATAAGTTTTTCATGTTTGTCTCAAAATAAGAAACACTTAAATGAGCCCATGTTGGCTTTTTTAGCTGCTAGTCCACATTGTCCCATTTAAAACACTGCTAATCTGGATGTGGTATTCTTGAAAATTAAGAAAAATACCGAGAAACTAAAATTGAGATGGTCCTGAATTGTAAAAAAATAGGATTTCCAAATGTGGATTATTTTGATCCGGATTACATTGTTTGAACAATTGACCACTTAAGAGAGAGGTGAGGGAGATTTCAGAGGATGAAACTTAGGCTGTTACAGAAACAAACACTTGAAAAAAAATGTGCAACTGCAGCAAATCTGTTTTTAAAAAATCACACTGTGATTCAAGATAATCTTCAGAAATACACAAAATACTTGAAATTTGAGTTTCTGCGATAAATTTTTAATGCTTACCTTATTTTAGACTGAAACTTGAAATAACAAGGCGCTCAAAGTGTGGCCAAATAAAACCAGACAGTCTGCTGCTTATTGAGTTAACTAATCTGTAAAACAAACGGGATCAGTGTGTGAACAGACAAGGATATTATAAAACTGTCTAAACAGTCTGTGAACCATCTTCTGCTGCAGCAGCTGATAAGAGGAACAATCGTCCATTTAATGACAAAATAAGAATAGAATTTTAGCCATGTGAGCGTCTGGTTTTTATAGACTTGGTCACAGAGTTTAAAGCGCTCTGCTTCACATAACACAGAGGATATTAATATTTCTATTCCCTCTGAAGACTCCAGGCTTAATTAGATTGCCGTCACAATTACAGCACACTCACCGCCAAGGCTTAGCTTCTCTATGAGGAATCAGTTTATTACAGGTTAGGACGAAGATATTTGATGATAGTGATAGATTCATGCCAGAGCTGGAGAAAAATCAACCTCAATCCTGTGAAAAACTGTGCTGTTTCTCCCATCACCTGTCCTGTGGCAGTTTTGAAACCCCAGAGTGTGTCTTATATTTATTATAGTATTATGAGGAGTACACAACAACAACTACAACTACATCGACTGTCACTCAGCAAAAGAGTCAGACTCTTCAGGTAAAGCACCCCCCCTCCCTTTCCAAGGACCTACAGCGCAAACAGAGCAGGATTTCCCCCCCTTGTCTTGAGTGCATCCTCTTCCTTGGCTGCATGACTGTATAGACTTCCTGCTGCCTGGTTATTTCATTAAAAGGTGCAGAGTATTTTTACTCTAATAGGCCAGGTTTGTACGTTTAAGCCTCTGCATGAGCCTCTAACACTTTGTTGTCAAATTTTCATTGGAAATCCCAAATTTTTATGTGCATACTACAAAAACATCTAATCATACCAAATGTATTTTTCTCTGTAGTTTTGCCAAGTTACCCATTACAAGCTATCCAGACTTCACTCTTAGATTGAAAAACTTGAACATCATATATCATATCATGAGATATTTTGGCAAGAAATTATTCACATAGACATGGTAAGATTTGGCTTTTCGCTGAGCAGTTTCATGCTTCTTGTTTCCAGTTGCTTCAGCATCGTATAACTTGTATTTTGTATGTTAATAGCCTGACATTGCATGCAGGGAAAGGTGTACTTATTGTGTTCAACACCCATCTTTCACTCTTGTAGGTGTTTTTGATCCTTCATCTAGTATAATCATTCGTGTCATGTCATTATTCTAACTACTCCAGCCATGTAGGATATTGTGTTTGTACTCCATTTAAATCCCGTTGAGTCTTGGCATGAACCTTTTTCATACCTAAAGGTGAGTTATTAAAGTGAAATCGATAACAGATTTAGCAGGAAGCGTCCTCTTCACCTTGACTAATCACATCTAAAAAAGCACATTTTGTCAAATTTGCAAATCACCTTCAGAGTTTGTGCCTCGTTCTCCTTGACTTTGGTTAAAGCTCAGTAGGAAATAGATGTAGAGCAACTTCCCGGCTCATGTTTTTCCTGCAGTTAAGGGAGTTAGGTTTGGTTTCGTGTGGTTAATTGTATTTCCCTCTGTCCTCATTCTCCAGGGGGGCTTGCCTACGAGGAAAGTTAAGAAGAGGGCCAAAGTGGATACCTCCAAGTTCATGACTCCTTACCTGGCTCACAGCCAGAAGATGCTGGACCAGTACAGTCATGTAAGGCCTGGACTCAAAAATAAATACAGCATGTGTCCTCTTTTTCTGTGATTTTTGCTTATTATGAAGGTTTTCATGCTGCTGTCTCTCCCCCCTTCATAGAACAAATACCGTCAAGCTTATGACTTGTCCAGAGGGCAGCCTCCTGCGATCATCACTGACTCCCCTGAACTGATCCGTATCAAGAAGGCTCAGGAGCAGCTCAGCGAGGTACGACCGTGCACTTTAGCAACATTTTTGCCCAAATAAAGTTGAGTAAAGTTTAACACGCTGCATGTATTGATGTATCGTCACCAGGTCAAGTACCGCATGGAGGGAAACAAGGCTCGGAACCAGAGCTTGTACGATGGTGAAGCCAAGGATATCATCCATGTGAAGCGTGTGTCTGAGCTGATGAGCAAGGTCAGTGAATTGGACTTTAACTAGAATCAGGGTTCCTACACATCCTTAAAAAGCCTTAAAAAGTCTTAAATTCATTCAAATTTTATATTCTGGTCTTAAATAAATTCCTCAAAGGTCTTAAATTTGTCAGGGCAGGATTTGTCCATGTTTTATTGATATTATTATTTTGGCAGGAATATTTGAGAAAGAGATGTAGAATGGATACCGTCTCACAAGCTGCTGATATAAATTGTTATCTGCATCCTAATTAGCCAAACCAAAGAGCACTGGGGATCACTTTATGTTCATTAAACAATAAAAAGTCAACTTGAATGAGTCTCATTAAGTGACACACGCTCTGATTTGGTTGTAAAACAGCAGGATCCCCCAAACATTGACTATATTTATGTGTTTTTGGTCTTAAATTTCATCCAAAGTGGCATTAAAAAGATCTTAAAAATTCTTAAATTTGACTTGCAAAAAGCTGAATGTAAATTCTTAAAACTGAATCATCTTGAGGGTTTAACACCTGTGTTGTGTGTGTCTCTCATAGGTTCTGTACAGGCAGAAGTGGGATGAGACTAAGGACAGGTACCTGCTGCCTCCTGATGCTCCTGAGCTGGTTCAGGCTGTGAAGAATGCTGCTAACTACAGCAAAGTAAGCAGCATGTCACATGAGACGCAAGGAATATTTTTTCTTACTGAAAATTACTTACAAAAAACCTTTCCTTGCTCAGAAACTGTACACCGAGGACTGGGACGCGGACAAGGTCATGTACTATCCGTACAGCGACAGCCCCGAGCTGCGCAGGGTGGCCAAGGCTCAGGAGGTCCTCAGTGATGTAAGTTTGACTTTATTTATGAGTTATTTCTTCAGATTTCTGAGAGTTTTGTGAAACATTTCTAGGGAGAACAACTATTTTTGTGTTTTTTTTTCTCGTTACCCATGGTGCAAAAGCTCAGCTGTTACATTATAAAGAATTAACCATCTTTGTGATTTCTTCTCTTGCAGATTCACTACAAGAAGGGTCATCATGAACGCAAGGCCAAATACACCTCCTTGGCTGATCCTCCTGAGGTGCAGCTGGCCAAACAAGTGGCTCATCAGCGCAGTGATGTAAGCAGCACAATAAATACTGCACCTGGAGTAGAGTGCAGGATGGGTTGTGTTTCCATTTTTCCATTTTTGTGGGAGTAAATTTGCAGTTATTCCACTGCTCACTCAGGACTCGTGCAAAATTGCAGTCATCTACAGTCGTTCATCTGTAGCGTGTTTGTGAAGAGTTCATGAGGAGCAGGACGAGATTTATTGACCAAAGCCAGTCTGCACAATCGTGAGCCAGGTCCTCAGAGACCAGTGGGGATATTCAGCCACCTGCTCTGATATAAATGGCCGTACTAAGCCTGGAGGGAGAGGCCAACAATAGGTTGAAATAGATTCCTGCCATTCCCTGAGTGTTTGACAGAATATAACCACATGTGACAGACACTTTAAACTATAGAAGTAAATTTCTGCAAGTTGAAAACATAGAGACAAAAAAACTTATTCGGTCTGTTTTTTTATTTGTTGTTGAACATATTAGGTTGATATTTTGAGATGAAAAAGCCAAATAAATGAGTTTAGAATTAAAAGACATACTTTTATCTCAAATTTTTTACTTTTTTCTCATTATTTTGACTCAATTATCTTGAAATCTTGGCATTAATCTTGAAATTTCAACTCTTGTTTTCAGATTTCTTCTTTTTCTCAAAATTTTGACTTAAATCCAACAATTTCACATTTTTACCACATCATTTCGTCTTGATAGTCTTAATTTAAACTTTTGTCTTTTTCTCATAATTTTTGACTTTTTTTTCTTTCATAATTTTGACTTTAACTCAGAATGTTTACTTGTTTTTCTTGAAATTTAGTTTATGTAATCTCAGACTTTTTCTTTATTTCAAACTTTTGTCTTTTTTCTCAAAAATTTTGACTTTTTAATCTCAAAATTTTAACTTTTATCTCAGAATTTCGACTTTATAGTTGCACAAAATTTCTCAACAAAGCCAAGTTTTCACATTTATTGTCTTTACTGATAGAAAAGAGCTTCTATATCAAACTCTGTATTCGCTACTGTGAAGTAAGATCATACATTTGTCATATGAAGTTTTAATGTTGATTTTGTTTGTCCTTCACAGCTTAAGTACAAGGAGGATTACAATAAGAATGTGAAGGGCCAGTGGTGCGAGACGCCCTATTTCGACGTGGCCACTGCCAGGGTGGCGATGGAAAACCTCAGCAATGTAAGACCTGCCTGAAACGTGTGTGTGCAGAAAATCTAAATGTGATCATCATTTGTTCGTTTTTTGACATGTGTGTGTTTTTTTTTCTCCTTCTTCAGAGAAAATACACGCAAGCATTTGAGGACGAAAAAGACCAAATTTATTTCATGCAAACAGACACGCCTGTTTACGACACAAACAAGAAGGCTCGCATCGCTGCTAGTGAGGTGAGTAAACACTAACAACACAAACAAACAAACACAGACATAAAGGTTATGGATTATTTTTATAGGACCTATCTCATGTGGAAGACACGACAGAGAGTTGACCCGTGTCTCAGAGCAGAGTGTGAGTCAACACGACAAGGTCGCTCTGACGCAGGGCCTGAATGTATTGTGCCCACACACAAACACTGCGTGACAGAGAGGCCTACATTTGGTTCTTTCTCACTGTGGAAGTATGTAGTTTCTCCAGGACCAACACTTGAAGAGGCTTCCCCGCTACTGTCAACCTCAAAGCCACCCACACGTTCACACATAATTCAAACATGCGTCAGTTGAAGAAATGAAAGAGATATATTTCCTCCCATGATGTATGATGAATGCCTTGCGTTGTATGACTTTATGAACACTCTACCCTCTGTGTTTCTGTTGTCAGGTCCATTACAAGAAGGAATACGAGAAGGCGAAAGCTCAAAGTGACTACAACACGCTCCCCGCCACAGAGAATCCTCTCCTCAGACAACTCAGATACGCCGGCACTATCCTTAGTGATGTAGGTGTCTGGGAGTAAAATCAGATTCTGTTTCATCACATGAAATGATGGAGCATTGATGATTCTTTGGGAAAAATCTATGAAGCAGCACAGAAATATAACAGCTTAGCAGTATCAGTCTGTTTTTCTGTGTAGGCAGAGACATTACTTGCTTTGAATTGACTGTAACTCTTATGAGACCATTAATGAAAAATGCTGCTGAAGTGATGGAGGTGGGTGTTGTTTAGAGTGTCTCACATGAAGCTCTTTGTAAGTGAATTCTCATAAGACTGATGCTAATTTAACTGAAATGAAGTCACTTGTTGCAGCTCTTGATGGAGACTAAGTGGTTTAAGCTTCGAGTCTCACTGATCCGTGATCTTACACCCACCTTATTTACAGTCAAAGTCAATGATTTGTTGACCCAAATGTTGTTTTTTTTACCTCCTTTGCAGAAAGTATACAAGGCCAATTATGAGAAATCTCGGGGTTTCAGCATCAACTACTGTGATACGCCCAAGTTTCAGATGGACTCTGTACTTAAACAGTTTTCTGATGTAAGAAAAATCTACAGAACTACCAAACTTCAACATATAAAATACCTTTACTGCTGTTTTCCTTTCTTAAAAACATGCATGTATGACTTCTTTTTCAGGCACATTATAAAGACAAGTATGATAACGAGGTAAAAGGCCACTACATCGGCAGCTATGAAGATCTTTACATGCTTCACTGCCAGAAAATGGAAGAAATGAAGAATGAGGTAACTCATTTTGGATTAAAGGAAGAATTAAAGTGAGAAACAAAGTGTTGAAAGTTATGTTAAACTGTATCCTGTCTTTTCTCACAATCCTTGTTGTATATCTTGCAGCAAACTTACAAAGCTGAGTATGAAGATATAAAAACAAGATGCTTCTTCCCACAAACGGTAACGCCTGAATATGAAGCTACGAAGAAGCTTCAGGCGTGTAGTGATGTGAGTACACTGATAGTAAAGTGCAGTTTTTGTCTTGTATTGATGTATGTTTATTGTTTATCATATCATGTTTCTGTCGAATGATTTACAGAAAGTTTACCGGCAACATCCTGGCACGGTGAAATTTACACAAGTGGATGATTCTCCTGTTTTGGTTCAAGCCGCCATCAACGCCAAGCAGCTCAGTGATGTACGTATAACTGCTTTTATCGCTTTCTCACGTTTGCATGAATCAATCAGCGGGTCATAAAAGCCAAATTTGAACATCATTCTATCCAAATTGTTCCTTTATTGACTGAAATCACTATGATTGCCATTTAACTCTCCAGATCAAATTCTCCTGGATTTGCAGATCACGTTAAAATGTGCCCAATCATCCACGTAGCCCAGCTGTCTCTCTGTGGGCTCCATGGAAACTGGAGAGCCATCTCTCTGTAGTATAAATAGCAACAAGCATTCAGTTGGCCCAGAATAAACCCTGTGATTGGAGAGGGGCTGGGGAGGCAGGGAAAGGGACAGTCAATGTATTTCAGACGGGTTACAGCTAATACACTGCTGCCCTCTGGTGACAGAACCTCAGATAACACCTCTGAAAATTGTGTCCTTGAGGAAAAGTGGGAATTTAAACACATACTAAACCCAATTTCTCTCCTTTTGCTCTTTTCTCAGCTGAACTACAAAGCCGATTACGAACAAATTAAGACCAAGAACAGCCTGCCTCCAGACTATCCCTTCTTCATCCAGTCCAGAGTTAACGCTTTCAATCTCAGTGATGTAAGTAAACGTTTTATTTGACAACTTCTTTACACAACACAGAAACTTCTATTAGCTTCATTTTCCTGAATGCTTTCATGTTTGTTCCTGCAGAATTGTTATAAGTATGAATGGGAGACAAGCAAGGCCAAAAAGTTTGAGGTCAAAGGTGACGCGATCCCCATCCTCGCTGCCCGTGCTCACACAAACATCGCTAGTGATGTAAGTATATGAAAAAAAAAAAAAACCTTGAATGAATTTTAAATGTCTTGTTTTGTATTTTTCATCATTGATGTTTGATTTTCCTGTGCAGGTTAAATATAAGAAGGAGTATGAGAAGAACAAAGGCCAGATGGTTGGAGCTCTGAGCATCAATGATGATCCCAAGATCCTACATTCTGTTCACGTGGCCAAAATCCAGAGTGATGTAAGTACTTTTCTCACTTTTTGATTGAAATGTAATAAGATGGCATTCTTAAATGAGACTGCAGTCCATCAAGACTTAAACCTCCATCAAGAACAGCTTCCTCCCTTCTGCCTTCAGCCTGATAAACAGACTCTCCTCATGAGATGATTTCCTTCTTCACGCTACATTAAGGCGCCTGGACTTTAAATTGCACAGCTCCTACATTGCACATTTGTTCATTCTGTATTTTCTACTTCTTCACATGTTAAATCTTAACTTTTGTTATATTCAGTTGTATATTGTATAGCTCCTTGTTCTATATTATTTAAGATGTTACTTATTGTGTTATTTTCTAGTTGATAGTTTAACACAAATACACCAAGTCAAATTCCTTGTATGCGTAAATGTACTTAGCAATAAAACCAGATTCGGATTCCTAACATTGTCTCAATGATGTTTCCACAGCGTGAATACAAGAAAGACTATGAAAAGATTAAGACCAAGTACCATACACCCCTGGATATGATGTCAGTCACCTTGGCCAAGAAATCTCAGGCCATTGCCAGCATGGCCGGTTACAGGAGCATCAGCACCAACTTCTTCCTCCCGTACGACAGTGTTCTGCTGGACTTGGCCAAGAAAGCCAACATCATCCAGAGCAATGTGAGTACAGACAGACTGAACAACACTGTGTTCATGTTCTTTTAGGATACATTATTAACTCATTGGCATCATATTTCTTTTGTTTTCTTGCTCAGAATGAGTACAAAGCCGACTACAACAACTTCACCAAAGGCTCCCCATGGATCACCTTTGGCTCCATGGATGTGGAGAAGAATAAGAGAGCAGCTGAGATCCTCAGTGAGGTGTGTGTCTAACAGCAGCGCTCCCTCTGTTCCCCTGTTTGAAATATGCTCCATTGAAGGTTGTACCATTTTTGATAACTTTCTAATCATATTCTCTGTTTTCTACAGAAAAAATACAGACAACACCCCGACACCATCCCCTTCACGGCTATCGACGACCACCCAATCCAACTTCAGGCTAAAGTCAACCAGCTCCAGAGGAGTGATGTGAGTCTTCCTTCACTCAGGAGAATCTTCCAGTTTTTCCTCTTCGTCTATGAGCACCTTTCACAATTTTTTCATCTTTAGCTGAAAGGAGGAAAACGTGAAAACCTGTTCTGTTCTTTTTCTATCTTTGCAGCGCTTCTACAAGAGAGGTCTGGAGGAGATCCATCAGAAATACTCTCTGCCTCCTGATGTGCCTGAGCTGCTTCAGGCCAGGTGTAACGCCTACAACATGAGCAGCGTAAGGCCCAGAAACATGTATAATTTAATATCCCCATAAATATGATGGAAATTATGTAGCTGTCTGTGCATCGTAAAATTGAGTTGTGATAATCTGTCAATGTTTTGGCTTCACTGAAATAATTTAGTGTTATATATTTTGGCTTTTTACACCTTAAATCTGTCATTTCAGAAAAACTACAAGCAAGCCTGGCTGGAGCATATTGCTAAAGGTTATGACATGAAGCCTGATGCGATCTCTGTTATTGCCGCCAAAGCTGCAAGACACGCCGCTAGTGATGTAAGTTTCCACAAGACTGAGCGCACCTATAAGAGAAAAGATAAATAAATATATTTTTTTACATTTGATGCTAAAGATTTAGATATGCTTTGTGCTTTCTAACCTGTAGGTCCAGTATAAAAAGGCTTACATGAAGGACAGAGGCCACCACGTTGGCTTCCGCAGCCTCCAGGATGATCCTCTGCTGGTTCACTACATGGAAGTGGCTAAGCTGCAGAGTGACAAGAACTACAAGAAGGACTACCACAAGGTCAAGCTGAAGTATCACTCCCCCGTTGACATGATAAGTCTGACCCACGCCAAGCAGGCTTCTGCTGTTCAGACCTATGCTGGTTACAGGCAGCATATCCCCCGTTACACTCTCCTGCCTGACGCCATGAACTTTGAGCTGGCTCGCACAATGAACTTCAACGCCAGTGATGTAAGTTTGAATCCTCTTAGAGCCTTTCATAACATTATGTCGACATAAATTTAGATTTACACTCAATATTTCTCTCTTTAGGTCAACTACAAACAGGATTATGAATCCTCAGTGAAGGGAACAGGATGGGTTCCTATTGGTTCCCTTGAGGTGGAAAAGGCGAAGGCAGCAGGAGCAGCTCTGAATGAGAAAAAGTACCGTCAGCACCCTGACACTTTCAAATTCACCAGCGGTATGGACTCTATGAGCATGGAGCTGGCTAAGACCAATGCCAAGATCATGAATGCGGTGAGTTGATGGAAACATGATAAATCCACCATTTGAGCTTTTTAACCCCTCCTTGATGCAGATATGAAGAAACCTTTTGTCTTCTCCATGCAGAAAGATTATAAGGCCAGTGGAGAAAAGTTCATGCACACTTATAACCTCCCTGCTGATACTCCTGAGCTCATGCAAGCCAGGTACAACGCTGTCAACATCAGCCAGGTGAGTTACATACACTGTTATCATTTGCAGTCTTTGAAATAACATGAAAAATATTACATGGATAAAGCAGTGACTACTTTTCTAACAAAAGACTGATGATTTATTTAGAATTACTACACCTACGCCCATCGCCAAGATTTGCTCAAAGGACATCATGTGAAGGAAGATGCCATCCCTGTCCTGGCTGCTAAGTCTTCCAGGGACATTGCCAGTAATGTGAGTGTTGAGAGCACCCATTATGGCTTCTTAAAAGTAAACTGAATTCAGCATTTCTAATCAAATTGTTCACTTTTTTATAGTACAAGTACAAGCTGGCTTATGAGAAAGCCAGAGGCCACCACGTCGGCTTCCGCAGCCTCCAGGATGATCCTCTGCTGGTTCACTACATGGAGGTGGCCAAGCTGCAGAGTGACAAGAACTACAAGAAGGATTACCACAAGGCTAAGCTGAAGTATCACTCCCCAGTGGATATGATGAGTCTGACCCATGCCAAGCAGGCCTCTGCTGTTCAGACCTATGCTGGGTACAGGAAAATCCCTCACAACTACTTCCTCCTGCCTGACAACTTGCACCTGCAGCTGTGTCGCAGCATGATGGACATTCAGAGCGATGTATGTTCCACCTTTATTCAATGTGGCTTGATTTTAAAATGAAGTAAAATGTAGCATCGAAGCACTATGCTGACATAATTTCTCATGTTTAATCCTACAGAACGTCTACAAATCAGACTACAACAACTTCTCCAAAGGCACCGGCTGGGTTCCCATTGGTTCTGTGGATGTCGAGAAAGCCAAAGCAGCAAAAAATGCACTGGATGAAATAAACTACAGACAGCACCCAAGTACTTTCAAGTTCACAAGCAAGACCGATAACATGAACATGGTTCTGGCTATGGCTAACTCAAAGCAGATGGACATTGTAAGACTGAACTCAACCCATAGGGGATGCATTTCATGTGCATTAAAAGAGCAATAATGAACTTCTAATTATTCTTTTCCTTCCCCCCAGACTGCATACAAAGCTTCTGGTGAGAAGTTCAAGCACACCTATAATTTGCCTGCTGACAGCCCCGAGTTCCTTCAGGCCAAGTTCAACGCTCAGACTCTCAGTGAGGTGAGAGCTTAAAGTATTTGTTCAGAATCTGTGCAGTATACAAGTCAGAGACGAGAAATTGTATTCTGTGCTTACTCCCTAACTTTCTTCTCTCCTCTCCAGAGTCACTACAAGCACAAGTGGCTGGAGACAATTGCCAAGGGATATGACTTGAAGCCTGACGCCATTTCTGTTCTTCATGCAAAACAAGGCAGACATATTGCCAGCAATGTATGTAAACCAAGACTTTCAACTTTACATTGACAAAAAAAGCTCATCAACATGTCATTAATCCTTTTTTTCCCCTTTTAGGTCCAATACAAGAAGGATTATGAGAAAGCCAGAGGCCACCACGTTGGCTTCCGCAGCCTCCAGGATGATCCTCTGCTGGTTCACTACATGGAAGTGGCCAAGCTGCAGAGTGACAAGAACTACAAGAAGGACTACCACAAGGCCAAGCTGAAGTATCACTCCCCAGTGGATATGATGAGTCTGACCCACGCCAAGCAGGCTTCTGCTGTTCAGACCTATGCTGGTTACAGGCAGCATATCCCACGTTACACTCTCCTGCCTGATGCCATGAACTTTCAGCTGGCCCGTAACATGCAGTTCATCGCCAGTGATGTACGACAACTAAAACTGAATTCAGCGATATATTTTAAATTTTTTCCTTCATGCATATATGTGAAAACATCCTCTGTATTTATTTTCTTCAACAGAACCAGTACAAGAATGAGTATCAAAACTTTGTCAGAGGAATTGGATGGGTTCCTATTGGGTCTCTTGGAGTTGAAACTGCCAGAGTTGGTGGTGATATTCAGAGTGAGAAGAAGTATCGTACCCATCCCTCTAACTTTAAGTTCCATAAACTGATGGACTCCATGGACTTGGCCTTAGCCACTGCCAACAACAAGATCATGAACAAGGTGATGCACGGTTAATGCGCAACATAGGTACTCAAATCAGGCTTTATTCGTGCTTAAGCATCAACAATGCTATCTTGTTTTTGTCGTTTTGTTCACAGCAAGCTTACACTGCAGCTTGGGAAAAGGACAAGTTGACAGTCCATGTGATGCCAGATTCTCCTGAGATTGTCCTGGCAAAGGCCAACGCTATCACCATGAGCAATGTGAGACACTGGTTTAACATGATCAAGTCTGAATGTTTTCTTATTCTTTCTAAATCTTGACACAATTAATATAGCTGCGATTTGTTTAGTAACAAAAATATGTATGCTCCTGCAGAAACTGTACAAAGCTGGTGTCGTGGCTATGGCCAATAAGGGCCACAACCTCAAAGCTGATGCCATCCCAATCCTTGCTGCAAAGTCTGGAACCAACATTGCCAGTAATGTAAGTTTAAAAGATCCATCCCTAAACAACTACAATTTTCTAGATAACTTTTTAAATAAGATGTTTTATAACAGATAATTGTTTACGTCAATGTAAATATTCAAATGTCTCTAACAGTACAAGTACAAACTGGCTTATGAGAAAGCCAGAGGCCACCACGTTGGCTTCCGCAGCCTCCAGGATGATCCTCTGCTGGTTCACTACATGGAGGTGGCCAAGCTGCAGAGTGACAAGAACTACAAGAAGGACTACCACAAGGCCAAGCTGAAGTATCACTCCCCAGTGGATATGATGAGTGTGATCCAAGCCAAACACGCCTCTTCTGTTCAGACCTACGCTGGTTACAGGCAGCATATCCCACGTTACACTCTCCTGCCTGATGCCATGAACTTTGAGCTGGCTCGTAACATGCAGTTCATCGCCAGTGATGTAAGACAACTAACTCTAAGTAACATACCATGTTTTAAAGCTTTTTTTTTCATGCTTATCTGTTGTTAATACTGAATTTCTTTATGGTCTTCAACAGAACCAGTACAAGAGTGAGTATCAAAACTTCGTCAGAGGAATTGGATGGGTTCCCATTGGGTCTCTTGCAGTTGAAACTGCCAGAGTTGGTAGTGATATTCAGAGTGAGAAGAAGTATCGTACCCATCCTTCTAACTTCAAGTTCAAAAAGCTGATGGACTCCATGGACTTGACCCTGGCCACTGCGAACAACCAGATCATGAACAAGGCAAGCAATGCTCCAAATTTGTAGGTTTGAAATGCTGTATTTAGTTTTCTGTCCCACATCATCAAGTCTTTTTTTTTACCCCTTTTTCTTTTTAACAGAAAGCTTACACTGCAGCTTGGGAGAAGGATAAAACAACAGTCCATGTCATGCCAGATTCTCCTGAGATCGTCCTGGCCAAGGCCAACGCTATCACCATGAGCAACGTATGAAAAAAAAAAACAATGTCGATGTGACACCTATCTATTACAGATGATAAAGTTTTGTGTTCCAATGTATTTCTGTTGGACACTTTTTACAGAAACTGTACAAAGCTGGTGTCGTGGCAATGGCAAATAAGGGCCACAACCTCAAAGCTGATGCCATCCCAATCCTTGCTGCAAAGTCTGGAACCAATATTGCCAGTAATGTAAGTTGTGACAAACTCCATGATTGATACAACTTGTCATTGCAAATCTGTAAAAATTTAGACAACGGCAGTCATTCTCTCTTACAGTACAAGTACAAATTGGCTTATGAGAAAGCCAGAGGCCACCACGTCGGCTTCCGCAGCCTCCAGGATGATCCTCTGCTGGTTCACTACATGGAGGTGGCTAAGCTGCAGAGTGACAAGAACTACAAGAAGGACTACCACAAGGCCAAGCTGAAGTATCACTCCCCAGTGGACATGATGAGTGTGATCCAAGCCAAACACGCCTCTTCTGTTCAGACCTATGCTGGTTACAGGCAGCATATCCCACGTTACACTCTCCTACCTGATGCCATGAACTTTCAGCTGGCCCGTAACATGCAGTTCATCGCCAGTGATGTATGAATATCTCTAAGATCAATTCAAATATTTACGTCAGTCATTAAATCCATGCTTCATTGTAGTTAAAAACATCCTCTGCTTCTTTCTCCAACAGAATCAGTACAAGAGTGAGTATCAAACCTACTTCAAAGGTATTGGATGGGTCCCTATTGGGTCGGTGGATGTAGAGAAAGCAAAAGTAGCTGCCCTGGCCTTCAGTGAGCCCCTCTACCGTCAACATCCTAGCAACTTTAAGTTCACGAAAGATATGCACTCCATGGATCTGGTGCTGGCTACAGCCAACAACAAAATCATGAATAAGGTACTGATGGGTAAAAAAAGCATGACAATTCCATTTCTTTTATATTTAACACAAAGAGTTAACCTCACAACTTTGTTATTTTTAGAGTTCATACACCAAAGCCTGGGAGAAGGACAAGACAACCATCCACGTTATGCCTGATGCAATGGACATTGTTCTTGCCAGAGGAAACAACAAGAACGTCAGTGTGGTAAGTTTGTGTCCATTTCAGACCTGCTTGATTTATATGAAAACAAAATAAATATAAAGACAACCAGTCAGAAAAATGTAAATGTATCCTCCGTCCCCCTTGACAGAAATTGTACAAATTGGACAATGAGCTGTCCAAGAAGAAGGGACATCATTATCGTGCTGATGCCATTGGAGTCCAGGCAGCAAAAGCCTCAACAGCTATTGCCAGTGATGTAAGTATGTGTGAGTTTATTTGTATGTTGAATCTTTCCTCCCCCTGATTAATGACTAAACATGTAATCTGTTACATCTGCCGATTTAGTACAAGTACAAAGCAGGATTCCGCAAACAGACCGGCCACCACATTGGAGCTCGCAGCATCCAGGACGACCCTCTGCTCATGCTGGCTCTGAACTCCGCCAAAATTGCCAGTGATGCTCTGTACAAGAAGGACTTCAACAAATCCAAGACCAAGTTCAATCTCCCAGTGGATATGATGGCTTTTGAGCTGGCAAAGAAGAACCAGATCCAAGTCAACCATGCTAACTACATCACCCGCCTCCATAACTGGACCTGCCTGCCAGACTCTAACGACGTTCGCCAGGCCAGACATGCCTACGACCTCCAGAGTGATGTGAGTTCAATCAATATCCTCTTTCTCCTTTTAGGCTACATTGTCAATCTTGGTGATTTCATTCTGAAAACCCCCTCTTCTTTACAGGCTGTGTACAAGGAGGACCTGAAGATGATGCAGGGTGTTGGATGGGTGCCCATAGGTTCGATTGATGTTGAGAAGGCAAGGAAAGCTGCTGAGGCTCTTAGTGAAAGACTGTATCGTCAACACCCAAGCAACTTCAAGTTCAAAGCCACTACTGAGGATATGCCTATGGTGCTGGCCAAGGCCAATGCTCAGGTTATGAACAAGGTATGTATTTCTGTAAACTCTGTTCGGGCAAAATTACATTGTCTGCATATGAATGAATAGCATATGTTTTCCAATTCTGCATAGCTTCTTGTAAATAGCAGGATAATTGCAGACTCCCAATGGCTGCTTGTTTTTTATTTCTGTATTTTAGGATTTACATTTAACATTATAACTACCCTTTACAGAAAGCCTATATCGACGCCTGGGAGAAAGCCAAGACAACTATTCATGTCATGCCTGATGCCATGGATATTCTCCTGGCTAAAGCCAACAGAGTCAACTACAGCGTGGTGAGTCCTTCTCACACTTGAACAATTTTCTGCTTTTCAAAATCGACAAGTTTTATAAAACACCTATTTTTCAGGGGGTTATTAAGCTTTTGTTGTATTTTTTCCCATATTCAGAAAGCATACAAGCAGGCTAATGAAGAAGCCAAGAAGAAGGGATATGATCTTCGTAATGACGCAATTTCCATCAAGGCAGCCAAGGCTTCCAGGGATATTGCCAGTGATGTAATTACTTTAATTACTATGCGCTTCAAGTAACACATTTAATGCCTTATAGATCTGTTTTTTTAAATAAGTATACATTTTATAATTTTTGCTCTGGGAATAACTAAGATGTTGAAATGAATGACTGTTTCTTGTTTCCAGTACAAGTACAAAGCAGGATTCCGCAAACAGACTGGCCACCACATTGGAGCTCGCAGCATCCAGGACGACCCTCTGCTCATGCTGGCTCTGAACTCCGCCAGGATTGCCAGCGATGCTCTTTACAAAAAGGACTTCAACAAATCCAAGACAAAGTTCAATCTCCCAGTGGACATGCTCGCCTTTGAGCTGGCAAAGAAGAACCAGATCCAAGTCAACCATGCTAACTACATCACCCGCCTCCATAACTGGACCTGCCTGCCAGACTCCAACGATGTTCGCCAGGCCAGACATGCTTATGACCTTCAGAGTGATGTAAGTTCAATCATACTGTGTCAAATTTTAAAGGTAAATTAACCATTTTTCTGAATCTTAAACGAAAAAGAAACCCCCTCTTCTTTCCAGGCTGTGTACAAAGAGGATCAGAGGCTGATGCAGGGTGTTGGATGGGTGCCCATAGGTTCAGTGGATGTTGAGAAGGCAAAGAAAGCTGCTGAGGCTCTTAGTGAAAAGCTGTATCGTCAACACCCAAGCAACTTCAAATTTAAAGGCACCACTGAGGACATGCCCATGGTGCTGGCCAAGGCCAATGCTCAGGTTATGAACAAGGTATGCAGACTTTTTCCCTAAATACTGTAACACCAGTTTGGTTTTTTGCTACCCCATGGATTTTCTTGACCCATGTACTTTTATTCTTCCCTTCTTTCATCCCCCATAAGGTCCCCCTTCCATTTGAGATGTACTTATCAAAATTAATGCAGAGTTTCAAATTTGAAGTACACAGATGATGGAATGACTGATTTAATTGTATTTGATTGCTGTTAAATTTTATTTATTTGTCACCACAGAAAGCATACGTACAAGCCTGGGATAACGAGAAGCATAAGATCCACATCATGCCCGATGCTATGGATGTTCTTCTGGCCAAAGCCAACAACATCAACTACAGCTACGTAAGACACGTCAGGTGGAAATCAGACAATAGCCAAGTCTGTCTTTGAAAAGAAAAATGAATGAATAGGTCTTTTTTTCGTGTTTGTCTACAGAAAAGGTATAAGCAGGCGAATGAAGACGCCAAGAAGAAGGGCTACGATCTGCGCGGTGATGCCATTTCTGTCATTGCAGCCAAAAACTGCAGGAACATTGCTAGTGATGTAAGCTGTCAGATTAAACCTACAGTGAGACAATTTTGTACATTTATTATTGGAAAAGTGAACTGTAACTTCTTTCTTTCTTCCACCAGTACATGTACAAAACAGGATACCGCAAGCAGACCGGTCACCACATCGGTGCTCGCTGCGTCCAGGATGATCCTCTCATCATGCTGGCTTTGAACTCTGCCAAAATTGCCAGTGATGCTCTATACAAGAAAGACTTCAACAAATCCAAGACCAAGTTCAATCTCCCAGTTGATATGTTGAATCTTGAATTGGCAAAGAAATGCCAGATCCAGGTCAACGACTTCAACTACAGAACTCATCTGCACAACTGGACCTGCCTGCCAGACGCTAACGACGTTCGCCAGGCCAGACATGCCTATGACCTTCAGAGTGATGTGAGTT
>RPOG01006189.1:0-25803 GCA_008086565.1 Thalassoma bifasciatum | reverse complement strand
GTCTAACCAAAGATATCTGGAAGTATTTACAAAGTTGTATAATTAGATCAGCGGCTTTGGACTGCAGTGGAAATATTCACAGGATAATGCAATGGTAGAGAAAGAGGAGAAGAGGAAAATGGGCTCACAGTGGACCTGATCCAGCTAATATCACATATTTGAAGAAAACTATAGAATTGAAAGGCATTTCTGATATTTCCATCAGTGTCTCCTTTCACAAACCTCCTCCAGAAAGTGATTAATTCAGATGTCAGAAATGTATGTTCTCTTGTTTAGTCTCCAGTGTCTCTGAGTTGTGACCTCTGACCTGAGCAGCTCTCCAGCACACTCCTGAAAACCATCAGACTTCTCCTTATCTAAACTTTACAGAACACAAGTACCAGGAGCAGCAGCAGCAGCCACCTCACCATCATGACTCCATCCATCCTCTGCTCCTGCACAAGTCAAACTAACTCTAACAGGTTTTTTTTTTTTTTTTTTTTAACTTTTTCAGACACAAACAGGCTGGACAGGCATTTCCTGTGGGTAGGACCTGAGAGCAGAGACATTCTTGGGCCAGGCACCTCCACTTCCTGTCTCTATGAGCGTTGCAGTGAAAGACACACTGTCTGGACCTGCAGTTACTTTACACTTCACGCAAAGCTATTTTCCATCTGTAGATTATATTCACATTCAAGGTTTACTAATGCACCATGTAAACAGGAGTGGTATGCTAAAGTCAAGTCCAAAGGCCCATACACGAAGGGGAAAGATTTACTGTGAACTGTTGTTTCTATTAAGTGGGACAAGAGATCAATAGAATAGTCTACTGTCAGTATGAAATGCCAATGTTGCGAATAAAAAAGCAATTCATGATGAAATTCTCCAACGTTGACCCCTAAAATGTGCTGAGGTATGCAAATAAAGATCAATAAATCTTTGACATTGGAGGAGTGACTTTCATTTTGACATCAATAGTGGCCAAGTTTCCATGTCATAGTTAAGCTACACATGCATGTGGTAATGCTGCATGTCACCGGTTGCTAGATTGAAGCCCAATTCCCTTCTGTGGTGTCACCAGTGTGCAAACTGTTCGTGTAGCACATAGATGTCATTTAAGAGAAGTAATAACTTAAAGAATGTAAACACTTCTCACATCTGTCTCTTATGTGTTTCAAAAGTTTGGTCGATCAGTACCTCTGTGCTGACCACCAATTGTTTATAGAATGGACAGCGTGGCTCTGCCTTTTCCCGTTGTATGGTTTGAGGCCAAAATTCCTCCGTCAGAGGCCCTCTGCTGTGCAGCTTTTCTCTGGAAAGCGTAATCTTTTCTTGGCTCTCCATCCAAATTTGTCCCTCTGTTTCCGAAAAGTATGGACGTCATCTTGTTCTGATTGAACTGAGGTCGCCACAAAAACTGCTCCCCCTGGTGACTGGCTGAAGTACGGGTCAAAAGCTGTCCTTCAAAAAAACAACAACAAAAAAAAAAACCAGAAAAACACCTCCCAGAATTGTTTCTCCCATCAGTTTTCTGCAGTGACATTAAGATATTATTGGGCTGCATTGTGTTCCTGCCCTCTTTTTTTCTGAAAAGTTGTCTGTCATTGGTTATTAGATGTTAAAACTGGGGTTTTGAGTCACGTTTTAAAGGCAGAGTGTGCATGAATTTCTGTTCATTTGTTCACATATAAAATCTAAACTCACTTCCTCCTTCATGGCCCAGTGAGCACCTGCAGCATCACGTGGGAGAAACTCAAAGCAGTTACACCTGACTTCCTACAGGAAAATGAGATGTCCTGCAAATATTGTATTATTCTTTCCCCATGTTACGGCTACTATTGTAGCCTCTCAAGATAGCATCTCGCACTCACTATCACACAAAGTCACTTGTGCACTGGGCCCGCTGTGATTGGCTGGTCACCACTTATAACTCTTCACCAAGAAACGTCCTGAGTCAACCAAAACATCAAGAGAACAGGCGAGGGAGGGGGTCTAGGAGCGGGTGAAGCAGACATAGACACTGACTTATGTGTTTAGAGGCCAAAATGATGATTAAGCAGGATTCTTCCTGTAAAAGTTGACATTTTAATTTTCAGGAAACCCTCTACCTTAAGGTTGGTTGACAGTTGCTGTTCTTTCATGATTTTTTTTTTTTTTTCAGAAATAGTAAGCTACTTTGGGAAAGAGATTTAGGAAGAGATTAAAATTTTTAAACTCCTCTTTGCTCCACACAGATTCTCTATGGTCTCTTTGGCTTCTGGCTGCACAATATACCTGTGACAGGGTTCTTTTGGCGTCAAAACTGTGCAACAGTAAAAGGCAGAGCCACGCTGTCCATTCTGTATACAGTCTATGCTGACAACATAGAAGTAGTTCAGCTTAGCCTGTGGTTAGCCCGTTAGCTCGGAAATGACAATTACAAAAAGCAATCAATAGGAAACATAACATGAAAAAATATGATCATTACATAGTATAAAACTTATATCATTAGTCATGTGTCTAAGTCAGCTCTATAAACAAACAAGTCAAGATGGACAACACTGAATTGATAGCTACAGGACAGCGGAAAAAAATGACCTCCTCAAGGGAAAGGTTTCTGTGATGTAAGATGCTGCTCTGCTGTCAATTACTTTGAGAGGCTAACTAGGCTAAGGGAGTAATAAACAACCGAAAGCTAAAATCATTTATGATTATGACTTCATGACATCTATGTTCATCCAAGCATAACAAAGTTTTCAGTGGCTGACTGGAAGGATTCCCTGAAGAGAGCTGCAGATGCTGCTGAGCTGAATGGGTTACTTTCAATCTTGGCGCTTCTGGAACAAAAATAGTAAATAGGAGCTCTATTCTCTGGATTGTTCCTTTGGACAACCAAGGGTATTAGATTTGTATGAAATAACAATTTTATTCATGCCCTTGTGCCCTTAAGTTGTTTTGAAATGTTTCCGTAATCTTTTTTGCTGAACAAAAAAACAAATTATCAGTGACACTTTTTAACATAGTTTAGCAAAAGAAGCAGGATTCATCTCTATGAAGAGATAAGTTTTAAAAACAGGCAACAACAGTACTTGGTTTTCAGCAAAAAAGAAAAGAAAAATACTGACATTCAATTTTGTGCTCAAAATAACTCTGCCACAGCAAAGTCAACATGCTAATCACTTTTATCCCCTGATTTTACATTTCACTCTTTCATTTCTCCAGCATCTTTTTTCTCAGCTGTTCTCACACACTTCAAAGATCACAATGCCAAGGAATGTTTTGCTTTCTGTGTGTGCTCACTCCATGTGTTTATCTGCACTGTGGGGTGTTAGAATAGGTGTGACAGTCAACTGCTTTTCTCCTAGGGATAAACAGCTGCACCTAGATGTTGGTGTGCAACAGCATGGGGGGTACCCCTGACAAAATGTGGGGGTGCAGTTTACCTGAGAGTGGTCTCTGTGCATTGGAGAAGACATTTGTAAAAATTTAGGCATACGTGATAGCATCTGCAAGACACTAATGTGTAAAACAAATAAAATCTACATAAGTCAGTTAGAAGAGGGGAAAGGGTAGTGAACTAGTTGGTGAAATTATCATGTTAGAGAGGTGGCTTGAGTTTTATGAATTTGTTAAGTATAATTCTTAATTGATACTGTCTCATGAAGGATTTTTTTTCAGGCAGTGTTTTCAGGTACAAAATTGTGTTTGCTTTTTTTATTTTGTAATCATCTACCTGCATTTTTCCCAATTCTGTATCCACTCAGGAAAAAATCCAAACTCTTAAACTGATACAGGAAAGTGGAATGATTTCATCACACTTTTTTATGGTAAACCACCCTTCACCACAGAATAAGGGTAACTCAAATGTGAAATGACTTTTTTCTCTTTCACTTTATATCACTTCTTGCATTTCGATAACAGAAAGCTTCAAGGACCCCTACACTGAGCATGTGTTGCATTTCTGTGTTGACACTGCCCCCTGGTGGCCCATGTTAAGAAGTTAACCTGACACAGGATAGATTTACAAAAATACATTTATGTGACTTAAAGGAGCTGTAGCTTGACAGGTTTCAGATTAGCAGAGCTCCTGTTCAGTTCAGTGATGATGCCATCATTTTTTCTCACAGAGAGAGTAGAGAAGTTCAATCTGCTCAGCATCTTGGAATCCAGGCCTGTGGACAGGAGAGATGTTTGATATCAAACCCGCATCTGAACATTCATACTTGAAATTTTCGAATCATCATGACTATAAGAAACAGTTCAGATCAAGAAGAATGTGCAATTTCTGAAGAAAAATAACCGACTAAGAAGGAAGTAATTTCACTCTTCTTTGTTGAGATCACATATATGCTTTGTTGATGAACAGGCGCCTTGTATGTACAGTTTCCTCACCGTCCAGGTGTCTCCAGTATGAGAGGGATGTTGTCCAGTCTGGGCTCATTGACAATGTCTCGGAAAGCTGAGATTCCGATTTGACCTTTACCGATGTCTTCATGTCGATCCAGGTGGCAGCCTAGCTTACCTAGGGAACATAAAGGTGAGTGGTGGTTTGTAGAGAATATTCCTGAAAGACTCTTGGAAAAACATATTTTTGTGTGATAAACTTAGCTGCACCTTTGGAATCATTAAGATGAACGGCTTTGAGATACTGGAGCCCCACTTCCTGATCAAACTCATTGAGCATAGCCTTCACTCCTCCCTCTACAGACAGGTCATATCCTTAAGAGACAAGAAACAGCTTCACTACAGAGAAAGACATCTGCAACACCGAGGGGGACTGCACGTGTGAAGGGAGCTTCATACCTCACAGGAGGTTATCAGGTCTGGCACTTAAATATTAGGTAACACAATGACATGGCTAATTTTTACTACAACATGTCCTTATGTGACCTCAGCAGATTTTGTTATGTGTTTGCCGTTGGTAAACCAGCTTGAGCCCCATTAGTGCCACCACTTTGAGTTGGGTGTAATGAGGGGAGTGGATTAGTCTTATCAAGTTTACTTTACAGTTTGAAGCATGAAGTTAGGGTGTACTATTGAGCCTATATGTACTATGTTTCAGAAATCTGTGTTGAATACATACTGCCTGGCCAGAAAAAAAGTCGCCACCTTTAACTAAACAAATAGGTACAAGCAAATAATTACTGCATGGGTGATTATCTTTCAGCTGGCAACAACTTCTCATTTCTTAAAAAGTCATGGTGAAAGGCACATCCTGTGGTCATGGAGCTCAATGGATTGGGATTGAACAGTTGTGCAGCCTTAAGAAAACCTCTAATCAGCTTGCTAGGGAGAATAAAGATTGGACTCAGGAGGAATGGAAGAAGGTCATGTGGTCTGATGAGTCCAGATTTGCCCAGTCCCAGAGTGATGGGTACATCAGGCTAAAAAGAGAGGCAGGTGAAGTGATGCACCCATCATGCCCAGTGCCTACTGAACAAGCCTGTGGGGGCAGTGATATGATCTGGAGTTACTGCAGTTGCTCAGGTTCAGAAACAGTATGTGCCCAAAGAATGAGGTCAGCTGACTACCTGAATATACTTAATGACCAGGTTTTTCCATCAATGGATTTTTTTTCTTCCCTAATGGCACAGGCATATTCCAAGATGACTATGTCAGGATTTTTTGGGCTCAAAATGTCAAAGAGTGGTTCAGGGAGCATGAGACATCTTTTTCACACATGGATTGGCCCCCACAGAGTCCAGACCTTAACCCCATTGAGAATCTTTGGGATGTGCTGGAGAAGACTTTGTGCAGTGGTCAGACTCTACCAACATCAATGCAAGATAATGGTGAAAAATTCACGCACTACTGGATGGAAATAAATCTTGTGACATTGCAGAAGCTTATCGAAACAATGCCACAGTGAATGCATGCTGTTATCAAAACTAGAGGCAGGTCAACCAAATATTAGAGTCTGTGACCTTTTTTTTGGTGGCCCTTTTTTTTGGCCAGGCAATGTAAAACTGATTTCAAATGTTTCTGTGGTGCAAAAATATCAACCTCAGGTTTGACTTACCTGCTGCAAATGCGTGGCATGTATCAAGACACACGCCGACTCTGCTCTGGTCCCGCACCTTGTTTATGATGCTCTTCAGCTCGCAGAACTTACCGCCAACCGTGCTGCCCTGACCGCTCATGTTCTCCAACACTATCCCCATGTGAGGAAAAGACCAAAAAGCAAATCTTCCAGTTAACAACAATGCATCTTCAATAATTCATTACACATGATTCACGTCTGTTACTGTTTGAACCACTCTTGGTTACTTCTGCACAGCCTGGGGCTTGTTTCACTTCTGCTTTCGTATTTTTGCACACAGGGATTTAGGTTACTCCAGCTGCATTTGAGGTTTATGAGTCAAAGCAATGGCGTTGTGAGGTATGAATCATAAGTGATGCAACAATGAAAAGCCTGCAGATTGAAAGTAATGTATTAACAGGAAAGGTCAAGTGGTTATGGAGAAGTTAATATCACTGTAATTTTTCCCTTTCATGCAGCAGTGAAATATTAATCATCCTGCGTGGGGTCAAAGTATGTTAAAGCTTCCTATAATTTCATGTAATTAAATCTACATTTAATTAGATGTAAAGTGATTAACCCACTAATAGTGGTTTTTAATGGGATTCACAGTTAAGTTGTGTGCACTGGGATGGCTGTCACAGCTCATTTCTTCTTCTAGAAGAGAATTAAAACTCTGAAAAAGTCATTTTCTGGCAGTTACAGCTCCCTGAATTATAATGACTGCAGTTGTGCATATTTAGTTTTAGTGACATGCAGTATTCTTGTTATTTTGACTTCCATACCTGTAACTACAGCAGATGTTTGCTTGTGGGCATGGTTGATTGCTCCTGCTATCTTTTCAACACACTGCTCAGTGGTGATAGAGCCCAAAGAAGAGCCTGGGTGGAAGTTGTAGAGGCTCAGGCCCAGAAGACTGCAGCGGTTCAGCTCATCAACCAGCAGGGCCTGGCTTTTTTCAAACACATCTGGATGCAAGATGGAACATAAACTCGGGTAGCTTATCAAAAGAAAGCAAAGGCTCTTTTAGAAGATGAATGACTAATGTAAGGCAATAACGGGTAAGACATTCATCAGTGTCAACACACCCTCTTTAGGAGATCCTAAGTTCATGAGGTAGGACCCGTGGGGTAGGATGTGAGCAGGGTCATACCCTTGAGAGGAACATTGCTCTCGAAATTTGTCTGCAGCTGTCTGGTCCAGTGCAGGTCTCTTCCATGAGCGCTGGGAGCCCAGAAACAGGGCAAAGCTGCGGCCACCCATCTCTGTGCAGGAGTCCACAGCTTTCCAGACTCCCCCTGGAGAAACAGAAAAGAACAGAGAGTGAGAGTTTATTCAAGCTATTTTTAACAGAAGAAACCAAACTTTTAGTTCCAGGAGCAACTTTCCATTCATAAAGGGCCCCTTAGGTAGAAAAGTTAGAGTCCAGAAAGATGACAGCCTTACCTTGAATGCCAAAATGAGCTCCAATGTATTTCTTGTTTCCACGCTCCGTTATACTCCTGTCGTCTTTCTCCTCATCTTCATTTTCCCTGATATCCCCTCCACCCGTTTCAGCATCTTCATTTTTCCTTTTTCGTGTTCCCCTCTTTTGCGGGCCCATGCTGTCAAGTTAAAGCGTTCAGTCGGATATACGAAACTCCTAATGTGCACAGAAGTTGACTGCCAGATGTCAACTAAAACAAACGTTCGGTCAGACTCTTGAGTTCTGAAGTATGTACAGATGTGCCTAATATGACAGCCCAAAGTTTATGAAGGTCAAAATACGTCTTTAGTGCACCTCCGGTGTGAAACAGCCAGTCAGAGGGCTTCCACGCAGCTGCTGCGAGCTGCCCATTGGAGACACTTCATGCTGAGCAGCAAAATGGCCGCCCGTCAACCGACTGACTCCATAGCGCTTTGAAAATTAAATTCTTGTGCACATTAGGGTTTACACTATTACAACGTTAGTACTTACTTACAGCCAGTAGCTTATTGCGCGTGTGTTTTCATCATCTGCCACTTACTTGACTATCCGCTCAGGCGTCACAGTTCCTGTAGCCTCGACGAATGCCTCAAAAAGCTAAAAAAAAAAAATCGCACTAAAGCACTTTAGCTAAGCTAGCTAGCACGCTAGCTTTTCTTCATATGTGATTCCTGAGGTGAGTTCTGTGATTTTAAGGTATGTTTAACATTTCAGCCGATTCCAAAACTCAAAATGTGTGTGCATACAACATAAGAGCTGTACATTTGTCAATCCAATGTAATGCCACTGCGTGCAAGCCAAGCTTACACAGTCTGGCTACTTGTAGCTTCTGTAGCAAGCAGCCTTGCTCATGTACTTAGCTGACGTTCATAGCATTAGCTCTGTGGTTGTACTTTAGCAGATGTGTATCGTCGTATTTGAGTTTAAAAACAGTACAAAGACAAGAGTTAGACCGGCTACATGGTGAACAGGTGGACATAATGATGATGTGTTAACGGTAACTTGTTTCTGCGCATACTGCTCTGTTTTTGCGTATTTTACGAGTGTGGCCAGACACCACTCCTTAACGCGAGACATTTGTTTCAAGCAGCTGCTGTTAACTTGACGCCTGTTACTTATTGAAGTTTCATGAACGATGATTTTCGTGGTTGTTTGTTAACTTAAGAGCTGGCTGGGTGCTGCTGGGTTAGTATAGGTGATTTGGAGCACCTGTCTTGGACATCCAGGGGCGCTTTACCATTTTTAGCATTAGAAAGCACAGATCCTCCAGAGCAGGAGCAGTCCCTGGCTTACAGCTAATACCGGACGAGCTAGTATTGGTTACGAGAGGGAAAGAGTATCGTTTGCTGCTGTAGTTTACATTTGTGGTTTGAGTGTATGAAAAGGGCTGAATGCATAATACACAGCTCGTAATTAGGAGTAAGGTGGTCTAATACGCCAGGCCCGTGGGAGAAATGCTTCATGAAGGATGTCTGATGTGTCGGCCGTGAATCTGGAGATCCTGTCAATTGGAACTATGGTAGCATTTAGCAAAAACGAAACTAACGAACGTACTTCAATAGGGCTCCACAGCCAATTATATAATCTCAGTAACTGCCTTCAAAGTAAAATATTGCATGTGAAACGACAAGTTGCATGGTGATATGACCTGGAATTGTCATGTCAGCTCTGTTTGAGCTATGGTACATGCACAAGGGTTGGTTTTCATCATTGGGACTATGCAATGTCAATGGTTGTCTTGGGAAAGTAATTCCATAGGTATTCTTTGTAACATCAAAACAACCTTGAGATAATATTACAAGCTATCATGTCATATTCTTGTGTCCTCAAGCTGTAAGCATTACTTGATGTCCTTGTTTTCTCTCTTGTCTTGAATCTGGAAAAAGCCTAATCTGAAACAGTTTCCTATGCTCCATCTTAGAAAAGAAATAAGCACGAGCATGCTGTTGGTCAGAGGCTTTGGTTTCCATAGTCGCATGCAGCTTGAGTAAGTCTGCTGACAAAGATGAGTTGGCTGACTCAATCAAGCCTTTGTAACTAGTTTAAATGGATTGAACCTTGCAGTGTGATCAGCTTGCATATTTAGCTTGCTTATGGCAGTGTTTGTTGCATAACCAGTGACCCAGGCTCCTGCACCTGATGGCTAATTCAACCTATCAAGCAGACAGACCACTGTCTGTTAAACACATGGTTGGAGGCTTGTGTGGTCATGATATTGTCCTTTTCCTTTGATTACCATTAAAGTCATGATTGATTCGTCATGTTTTTGTAGTAATGATACAGTAAAGTCTTGGGTTGTGCATCAGAGCAACAAGTGATTATACAATAAAAAAGGCTTAACCAATTTTTTATGTTTTCCTTTTAAGAAGAAAGGAGATTCAGGACAGGAGGCGTAGTTCATGGAAGACAAGAAAAGGAAAAAAGACGAAAAAAGGAAAAGGGAAGCCTCTCAGAAGGTAAGCATGGTCAGAACATTCCGCAGCACTATATTCAACAACAGCTGGAGAAGCTATCAGAAAAAATAAGTAGATCTTGCATCTTTTACATGTTCTGTGCTGTAAAAGGGGAATAGTACTTATGCTGTGTTTGTATTGTTATATTCAATTGAAATTCTACAATTTAAATAATCTCATTTTTAATCTAACAGTTTTTAATCAGACATTGAGTTGTCGTTTAGGGAAAGTCTTTAATGATTCATTTTACTTTCTTAAAAGTAAAGATATGGCAAATCTGATCAAGTACTTGTTGATCATAAATGGAGATGAAGATATGTTTGTGTTTTTTACCAGACTGCCCTCCAGACTACCATTAAGAGCGCACACCCATAGAGTGCTATTATCCTGACAATTGGGCCTCATTCATTAAAAGATGCATAGAAATGTTCCTACTCCCGCATAAAACAGGAAAAATGTGTGAAATCACCGTCGGATTCATGACACGTGCGTACTGGCCATTTTTTTTCGCATCATTGTGCGTATATTAATGAATAAGAATCATTCTATATCAATAGCCATGTTTCCATTAACTGAAATCAACATATCACCATGCCCCAATTCATCTATATAAGGACATCTGTTCAGAGCATCAGGAGGAGAAGCCATCGATCTCGACATCCCCGTTGTCAGCGTCAACTACATAGCTTGTTTTCTATCAATGGCAGGTGCACGTTCTGATTGGTGAGGCGATTAATGATCCCCTGGATCTTGTGATCGTATCGTGTATCCAAAACATAAATGACACATTAAAACCAGCTGCTGGATATTTTTGCAAAAAAAATAAGTTGGAGTAAACAGTGGAGCCCTGTGAGCGTCATTTGCTCAGAAAATGTATTAAGTCATAAGAAGAAACAGGTTCTTTTAAATCTTTATTCAGTTTGCACAAATTATTGACATTAATTGTCAGAGCAGTCAATGTTTTATTTGACATTATGCACATTATTATATTTTTAAAGTGAACAATGTATTTAATTAAGATTCAATATTGTAAGCCAGATCAGGGTGCCAAGGTGTCAGTTTCATGGTTATTTGATGAATTAGGCCAATGCACAGTGTATATATAATTGAATTTAATAATACACTTTTTCTTTTTCTGAAATTATTTTTCAAATGTTATGCTTTTGGTTAAAAGAGTCTGTGTTTTAAGATTTTTAGGAGGCTAATTATTCATCATTTGTGCGTACACACGGTCTGAGGAGATTCTAAATTTGTTCACAAAGTAAGAAGAAACTCAACTAAGAAATATTGATGAGTCACAGATTTGTCGGTGTCATACGTTCATAAGCAAAATTTAGGCACAAATTTGTGGGTATGCACTGTTTGTGAATGAGGCCCATTGCCTCCAGTTCTATATTTTTCTCTCACTGTTACTTTTCAAAAATGTTTTGAATTGAGGCTCTGCATTTAGATTCTTTTTTATTCAGGCAGCCCCAGCTTTGTTGCTTGAAAAAATCTAAATGAAATTTTTGTTTCTTTCATTTCACTTTAGGTCACAGAACAAAAAAACAAAGGTAAGCAAGATGTGTTGTGTGTTCATGTTACAATGAAGATGTCAGGGTTTAAAAGAATGACCAAACCATACAGTCTATTTTCTGACATTTGGTCTGTATTTTTTATGAATGTGAATGTGGTGATTGTTTAATACCCCATTTAGCATATTGCCGCTCTGGCACAGGAACATTTTGATAAAGATAACTCTTTATCATACAACATATTTAGAAGTGTGCAAAGTGAGAAGGCTAAAAAGTATTTTAATGATGCTTATTGTTTACATTCTTTCTGCCTCCCTGTTTTTGCAGTGCCAGACTTGTCAAAGCCTGCATCTGCTCAGTCTCCTGCCACTCAAAGCAGCTCGGCTTCCCCCAGCCCTGGACCCACCCCCTCTGCCTCTCCATCCCCAGCCACCTTGGGCCCTGGCAGCGCTGCCAACCCGTCACAGGGCGGCAACAATGCCAAGCGCCTGGCGGTGGCCAACGGACAGCCCACCTCCAGCATTTCTTCCTCCACCGCTGGCGGCTCCAGTGCTGCTGGAAACGGCAGCACAGGTAGCGGAGGCGGAACCCAGGCGCCTCAGCAGCAACCACGCTACATGCCGCGAGAAGTGCCGCCACGATTTCGCTGCCAGCAGGACCATAAAGTGCTACTGAAGAGGGGTCAGCCACCACTGTCCTCTATGCTGCTGGGGGGAGGAGGAGGAGGAGATGGCCCCAATGCAAACATGGCTGCTGTCTCAGGTAAGTCTTGACAAGTCAGGAGAAAAATAAGTATTTTATCTGTAGGTAATGTGGAGAATTTCTTGAGTTTTTCTTCATTTCGACTCCTAAGTTGTCCCATTTCTCTTGTTTCGTGTTTGAAGATTCTGGTGCAGCTGCCTCCTCATTGACCCTCACCTCATCATCAGTTGCTGCTTCTACTACTACTACTTCTAATTATGCAAATTCCATGTGGGGGACAAGCTCAGGCAGCCAGGCCTCCTCTCAGGGCAGGGAGAAGGTTATCGTTGATGGCAATGACCTGGAGGAGTGGCCTAGCATTGCTGGCAGTGATGGGGGAGGAGCTTCTTTCACTGGAGCCGGAGGGGGCAGCAACAACGGTATGCCTGTGAACAGCATCAGTGCCTCTGGCAACCAATCCTCACCCACTTCCTCGTTCTCTTTGCCCAATGAATGTATGCAGTCGTCCAACAGCGTGGCATGGGGGATGGCTGCCTCCCAGGGTCATCTTGGAGGAGGGAATGCAGTAGCTGGGCCTCTGCTACAACAGCCCTCTTCACTTTCCAAAGCCTCCACTGTGCCAGGAAGCCATGATGCCAGTGGCCCCGTTGATGGCAGCAGTGGTGTTACAGGTGCCAACTTCAATCCAAATGCCAACCCTTCAGCCTGGCCTGCTCTGGTGCAGCAGGATGGGCCTGCTGCTGCTGGGGAAGGGGGTCCGTCTTCCTTCCATCACCAGGGCCCTGGAGGTTCTTTGTCTGCCAACAGCTCTGCTTCCCTTGGCCTGGGGCTGGGAGGTGGGGCAGGCGGGGTGCTGGGGGGTCACCCACCTTTATCTGTGAATCAATCAAACCCTCTTCAGCGCCAACTTCACCAAATGCAATCCAGAGACAGAGAGATTGGAGGGGGCAAGTGGGACAGCGAATCAGCGGGACCAAAAATTGTAGGGGAGGAAGGCATTGGGGGAGGAATGGACTGTAATGTGGGGGGAGGCGAGATTAGTGTGGGAGACCACAGCCTCAGCTCCTCATGGAGAGGCCAGCCTTCTTACCCTGCAGCTAACTCCAAAACGGGTGCCTCAAGAACTGATGGCTGGGAGGGAGGAGGAAGCTTCGGAGCTGCTGAAGGAGATAATGGGACCTCAGGTTGGGGGTACCCAAATTCCCCCAGTGGGGTTAATGCTTGGGGCAGTGCTGCAACTGGGGGTAACAGTAGACAACCCTCCGGGGTATCTCAGGGAGTGTGGGGGTCATCAGGAGTAGGTGCGGACAGAGGGGTTTCTAGTGGAGAGTGGGGTGCTAACTCCAGTAGTATTGGTGGAGCAAATCCAGGAGGGGAGGGAACTGGTGGAGCTTGCAGCAGTAACAGCAGCAGTAGTGGAGGCAGCACAGCTGGCAACCCCCCTGCTGCTTCCTCCTCTTCCTCAGCTACCACGACTATGACCAGAGCCTGGGACAATCAGAAGGGAGAAGGTGATACAGGGGAATGGGGGCCTGGGTTAGAGGAGCAGGCAGCACAGGGAGGATCCTCATCCAGTGGTGGAAACTCCAGGAGTGGAAGCAGCAGCAGTCACAGTCGATCTCGTCGCCCAGCTCCTAACGCTGACGCTGCCTTACAGAGCCTGCTCAGCCGGTCTGATCTGGACCCTCGGGTTCTGTCCAACACTGGCTGGGGACAAACACAGATCAGGCAAAATACAGCCTGGGAACTTGAAGAACATGGTGGACAAAGTAAAGGAGGATCGTCATCAGCTACGTCAAAACAACCATCATCTATTGTTGGTTCTTCTCAGTATTCTAGAACCCAAATCACAGAGTCTATGGGTCCAGGGGTTGGTTCTACCCTTGTCCCCTCAGCTGGGTCATCTGGAGAGGGCTGGGAGAGCAGCAGCAACAGTAGCAGTAGTGGAGCTTCTTTGTCTGGGAGAGCTCCACAACCTTCAGGCCCCAACATGAGGAATCTTGGCGTCTCACAATCTGGGCCAGTGGGGTCAGGGGTAATTCCAGCACACAGCCAACAGGGGAAGACTTCAGGCTGGGGTGGTGGAGGAATGGGGGCTGGGGATGGCCAGGAGTCCAAGGGTTGGGGTAATGAAGAATGGAGGGATAGTAGTGGTGGAGGTTCTAGTGGTGGGTGGGGTGATCATTCTCAACAGCACGACGCAGCTAGTGGAGGCTGGGGAGGAAGCCAGGAAGAGAAAGGGACAGGAGGGTGGAAAGAAGTAGGAGGAAACAGCGGGGGGAGTGGGTGGGGATCAGGACAGAAGGCCGCAGCAGGTAGGGACTGGGGGGAGCAACCGTCCAAATCAAGCAGTGCAGGAAGTGGATGGGAGGATGACAGAAACAGTGGGGGAAACTCAGGTGGGGATTCGGGTGCAGGTGGCTGGGGGAGTTGGGATGATGGTGCTCCCCGTAGGACCTGGGGAGCAGGGGGCACAGGGGGAGGAGGCAGTGGAGGAGGGGTGGGTGTTGTAGGGGGCATGGGTTCCAAACCCAATCAAAGTTGGAGTGGAGGAAACAAAACGCACCAGATGCCAAACAGCCAGCAGGGCTCCATCACAGGCCCGCAGGCACAACTGCAACAGCAACAATCACAGCCCCGCAATCAGCATCCACAGCGACAGCAAACGTTGGACCAAGGGGCTATGCAAGGAGGCGGTGGGAGAAAACCAATCTCTCAAGTGCAGAATCAGAACCAAAGCTCAGGCTGGACCTCAGGGCCGATCCCTGGAGGTCCTTTAGGAAGTGGAGCCGAACCAAGTGGCTGGGAGGAACCCTCGCCCCAGTCCATCAGCAGGAAGAATGAGATTGATGATGGAACATCAGCATGGGGAGACCCAACACATTACAATTACAAGCCGGTTAACCTGTGGGACAAGAACAGTGCCCCTGCTGGCCAGCAGCCTCATAGCCAGAGTCAGGCTCAGCAGCAGCAGCAGCCGCAGCAACCGCAGCAGGGACCTCCAATCCAGCAGCAGCCCAGCAGGCAGGCTGCAGGGCTTGGGGGGAGCAGAGACTTTAACATTGGCCATGGACCTGCAAAACCTTCATCTATTGGTAAGACGTCATTACATCTTTTTTCCTAAGTCAACCCTGCTGTAAATTCAAAACTTTAAAATTACCTTGTAGTGCAAGTTTCCAGTTTGTGAAAACACACGTTTCATCATTTTCGATGCAACATTGATTACTTTTCTTTGTCAGTTCGCCAAGTTTTCTCCCTTCTCAAAAGCTTGTATTACCTGTGCCTTTTAAGGTCCCTCAGGTTGGGGTGCAGCCTCTCCCACTAGTCCCACAGTAGACAATGGCACGGCAGCTTGGGGGAAGTCTAATGAAGCCCCTACTGGCTGGGGAGACCCTGAGGATGCTGGAGGGAAGACAACGGGCTGGGGAAACCCTTCTCCCAACCCTATCAAATCTGGTAAGCTCATTACATGTAAACAGTTCTGTTGAGCTGTTCGAAGTTTGTGCTGAATGCTGAATTGACCGGATAAACTATAGTTGGAATAGAATACAGTGTAGTATTTAACCGTCCTGTCTTAAACTGGTTCTAGATGTGTTGATACTTTTCCATAAAGCAGAACAGACTCTTAGTATTTTACTGTGATTCCTGCAGGTTCCAAGTCTATGCAAGAAGGCTGGGGTGAGAAAGACAGCTCTGTGGCTGCTTCACGTCACTCAAGTTGGGAGGATGAAGAGGAGGGAGGTGGCATGTGGAACAGCACTGGATCCCAGGGCAGCAGTTCGTCTTGGGGACAGGGTAGCAATGGGGGCTGGGGACAGAGCCAGGTGGTGAAGAAGCCAAACAACAAGGTGAGGAAATGATGTGATTTAGGGACAGGTGCAGAAAATGAACTTTTAATGGGATTGATTAACCCTTGAGGTATAGTGTAAGTGATTCTGAGTCATATTGTCACATCAGGTCACTTAATTAACTTTTGCCATTGCTTCCATTTCACCCACAGAGAGCTATCAAAAACACAACTTGAGGCACTTGGTTTCATGAATTTCTAACTGGTTTTGAATTAAATGTTATACTTTCCTTCTCAAAACATTATGTGCCTTATTTTAATTGTATCTACCCTCCTTGCACTTGTGTCTTAGGGTCCACTAAAGGCTGGTGGAGATTCATGGATGAGCCCTATCAACAGACAGTTCTCTAACATGGGACTGCTGGTAAGAAAGAGAATTTATGGATGATGGTGTTGCTTTTAACCACACTTCCCAGCATGTTGGTGCTAATGGGTTTAACACTTTGATATTTATGGTTGCCTTTTCCTGCTCACAGAATGATGACCCCAATGGCCCAAATATGGACCTGGCCCCAGGTTCTCTCCAGGAAAAGAAGATGGATGTGGATAAAAGAGGCATGGTGATGAATGATTTTAATGGAGATCTGAGAAAGGCAGGAAGAGGAGGAGGGGGAATGGCTTATCGTCCACCTGGTTCCAAAGAGGCAGTACCGGGGGATGCTGGGTCTTACTATGACAAGGTAATCCCTCAGTGTTACCTGAGCTTTCCATCTTTTTATGTCCTTCACATCAGATAACGTTTTGTCCTTTTCACTATTCCTTATCCCCTCTTGTGATTCTACCTCTTTTCCTGCCCTGCCCTGTTCCTCCCTGTCTGAACCTTCCTCTATCCCCCCACACCAACACTCAAATTGGTCCTCTATTGGCTGTCTCTGTGACAGACCTTGCCTTTGACCAATCAGGATTGGTGCCTTGGGGAGGAGGGTCCTTACTCTCTGTACTCACCACCCACTGTCTACAAGCCCCATTCCCTCTTCAACCACACTGTCCCCTTTAGACAAGTAAGATAACCTCTCCTCCTGTTTCTGTCCCACCATTTTAACATTAGCTTCTTGTAGTTTTCTGTTTCCAATCAGTAACATCTCTTTAAATGTGCAATTCTTCCACTGTCCCTGTCATACTGTGCTTGATCTGTAAGTTGTTCACATCCCCACATCCTCTGAAGGTTTCACTTTTAATCTTAAATCATAGGGTGGTCACAGTATCTTTGGAAGTGGAGGAGGGATGGCTCCATCAAGACACCAGCCAAGTGTCCCACCCCTAAACCAGTCCCCAGGGATACGAGCGCAAGTGCCTCATCAGTTCCTGTCACCTCAGGTACAAACGTTTCCGCTCTTGTTACTGTGATTGGTATTTGTTGCAGCAGTCTGCATGTTTCACACTTGCATAGGCACAGGAAGTATGTGGGTTGACAGTCTGTCTGTCTCTGTGTTCAAGTGAGTCATCCTTATTGTTTGTTTGTGTTGCTAAGTGACCAATTAAATGCAGAGTAAGTTGGGTTTTATTTTCTTTTAACTTGTGGCAAAGCCAATGTGTGCATTCCAGCTTTTCAAACTCAACTAAAAGGAACTTCTGTACGACTCTCCAGCTGCAGACTCACGGTGGGCGTGGATCTTATAACACAGCTGCGTATAAGTGCTGCGCAGAAGTGCGTGCATGTTCATCTATAACGCGACACTAACATAATTTTGTTTTAACATATGTGCCACCGTGGTCTTTAAAGGGAAAAAAAAAAGATTTCATTAAAGTAATACAGCTGCTCAATGTTAGGCGGCATGACAACGGAGGTAACAACAGCCTTGTGCTGCATGCATGTGGTGGAAAACGAAGGAGCTACTTCCTGACATCAACTCCTCCCTGGATCCAGTGAGATCACTTTAATTTTTAATTTTTGGGCCTGGTATACCAGAGATTTTTTTTTGGTCAATTCTTTGAACTGTTTTTCCTTTTTGGTTCCCTGTGGATCAATGGACTGATTGATGCGTAAAGACTCTCGCAACAGACAGATCACTCCTGCGCAGACAAACTTTGATTTAATCGAAAAGACTCTTTAAAACAAACTATCTTTGCTGTTAATTCTTTTTTTGTTTAAAAAGGACTTTTAACTTATTTAGGAATCATGAAGGAGCATTTTAGGGCTGTATTTTGTCTTCATTCAGTCTGATTCTGTGCGGTCGGGTTTAAATGTCATTAAAAACTTGTCGCTGACTTATTCGTTTGCCTCTTGTAAGTGATTTGTGCAGAGTCAGAAAGTGAAGCTTCGGAGAAGACATTCTCTGACCAATGAGTGACCGGCAGTCCGTCGATGTCACCTTTTAGTATCGGCTTAGCTCGCTTGGAACCAGGATAGAGTAGGTACTAAAAACTGGCGTCTGCCACGTAGTACCGTGCCTGTGGAAACGCAACACAAACCGAGTAGAGTAGGGCCAAGACGGGTCAGTGGAAAGGGGCCATATAACAGTCGAGAAATCCTGTGGTGTTTTTAAACTCATTAAAAAAACTCCTTTGCAGCTCATACATTTTTCATGAGTGATCTTTAGCATAAAGAAGTCCAGTTCACATCCCCCAATAGGACCCACACTGAATCTGCCCCTCATGCAGGGGCTCAGTCAAGTATTTCACAGACATATTTTCTGATCATCTGCTTGTGTGAACATGGTGTATATGAGGCAGATGGCACTCACGAGTGCATAACCACTCTTCGACAAAACATCAATCTTCTTTACTCACTTTTTTCAGGGGAGAAGAAAGCAGAAGACTTACATTCTCTCATTCAGGGTTGAGGCACTTTTAACACTGGCTAATGAGGAGATGAAAAGGAATCAGTGTTAACTGGGGAGGAGCATCGCCGATGTAGTTGCTAGTGGTTACAAAGCACGGTGGCGTTTCTGTGGTAACAGGTGTGCCTGCCTGACGTTGTGTCTGTCTGCAGGTGCCAGGCTCCATGCTGAAGCAGATGCCCCCACCCAGCGGGAGTGTGGGGGGTGTCGGCAGTGTAGGAGGCATGGCAGGACTGGGGGGAGGTGTGTTTCCTCCGCAGCTGTCCCCCCAGCATATCGCCATGCTCAGCAGCATCTACCCACCGCACATCCAGTTTCAGCTGGTGAGAAACAAACACATCTCTGCACATCTATTCAGAGCTCTGTCACACATCTGCCTGGTCTGGAAGCACTTGTAGAAATTATCTCATCATCAAAGTACCAAAGAAGTTGCAAATTCTCAAAATCTAAAAGGAGAGAAAATTATTTTTACCAGAAGATGGCGCTAGTAGAGGCAAGTGGCCACTTTTCTACCAAATCATGCTAGATGCAGATTGAGGAAGACAAGTCAACAACCCTCCTCATCGTTAGCTTTTTGTCATGCATTCATAGAAAATGGTGGAATACTTGTCAGTGCAAATATCTAATAATTGTAATGACTAGACTTCTTTGTTAATGAAGAATTACGGGTACAAACTCAAACTCTATTAAGTTTATACGCCGTGGCTTATTAGCTGGACAGCATAAGCAGTTGGCACCAGGAAGAGCTTCAGAGCTGTGCAGAAACTGCATATTTAAGACTTTGACGCCTTTAAATTCTTCTCACAGGAATATGGTTTAAACCTTCCTCAAATTTCTTGAAACAATCATATATAGCCAATGTGCACCCTGTATTTTTCTGTTTTCATCTCAGATGTTCTTTTTTTCCTTGTTCTGTCTTGCTTTATTGCTCAGGCTTGTCAGCTCCTCCTCCAGCAGCAGCAGCAGCCCCAACAACAGCCACAGCAGCTCCTGCAAAACCAGAGGAAGTTCACACCAAATGTGCGACAGCAGGCTGACCCTCAGCAGGTACAGAGCTCTGCTAAATTCCTCCCTCTGTCACTCTTCTTGACCCCCTCCCTCCTGACCCTTCTTCTGTGTGGGTTGTCCTCAGCTGGCCAGGATCATGGCGGTGCTACAGCAGCAGAGGCAGCAGCAGCAGCAGGTCGGGGGCTTAGGTGGCAGCTCCAAACTCTCACCCTCTCACCATGGTGTAGTAGGTGGAGGGGGTCCCAAACTGCCTGGGGCTGATCCCCTGCCCCATCCTGGCCTGGCAGGATCCATGGCTGACCTGCATCAGAAATCTCTGGGGGCTTATTCTGGTGAGAAGCTGAGTTATTCAGAGGAATAGATGTTTCTCACCTTGACTTCTGTTGCTTATTTAAAAGCGTTTTGCCTTGTTACTATAGTGACACTGAAGGTGTATTTCAGTGATTTGAACATTGAGGGATAATAAACATCATCATACTTTTTCAGGTTTTGGTTCTGGAGTGAACCTACCAGTTATGGACCTAGGCAGCCCTGTGGTGGGGGGTCCTGGGGGCATGAAAGACCTCGGTGGTCAGAAGTCCCGTTTCAAATGGATGATGGAGGGACACTCTTCTCCTGACGCCTCCTCACCAGAGAACGCATTCCACAAAAATGGTGAGATGATCCACATGTTTTTGATGCAGTGTTTGATAAGACATGGAGGGAAGTGGTGTCATGTAGAGAGTGTTAACTGGATCCGGTGTGAAGTCATATGATCCATCATTTGTTCATCATGTAACAAACATCATCAACCCTTCAGGTCCTGTTACCCCCATGAAGATGCCAGGGGGCTCTCCCTATTCTCAGTACGACATGATGGTAGGAGACGGGCTCGGTGACAACTGGCATCGCACTCCTGGAAACAAGATGGGTGCAAAGCCGTCCACCACACCCAGCTGGCCCCCTGGTAAGTGACAAGTTTGATAGTTGACCTGAGCTGTTTTCACTGTTTAGTATGAACACAAGCAATAATTCAGGGACATGCTCCGTCTCTTGAAGTTTATCACCTGCTCCGTCTCACACATCTCAGGTCTTGTTTGTTGTCCTTTGTCCAGCTTTCACTCACAGACCACCTGTGTGTGTTTCCTCTTATAGAGTTCCAGCCCGGCGTGCCCTGGAAGGGAATCGACCGTGTTGACCCTGAATCTGACCCTTACATGACCCCAGGGAGCATGATGGGTAATGCAGTGTCCCCCAACCTCAATGATACTGAGCACCAGTTGTTACAAGATAATACAGGTAGAAATGAAATGACAGCAGCAACAGCACAACTTTACACAACATTTGTTCATGTTTTCTTTTACGATGTTTCTAAAGCCACCCCAGGAAATATTTTTTGCTTTTAAAGGTTTATAACTGAAAAGGTTAAAAGATTCCAAAAGGTGTTTCTTTGCTTGCAGATTCCACCCCACCCCTCAACACCTTGCTGCCTTCACCTGGTGCCTGGCCCTACAGTGCCTCAGACAGTCCCCTAAACAACGCACATAACTCAGGTAACTTCACGCAGAAACATACCATCACCACAGCTATGAGATATTGATTATTAGGTATGTTTAAAACCTTTATTTTTCCTCCTTTTCTGTACTTTTTCTCCAAACCAAGGTCCCAGATCTTTACATATTTGATACCCTTGCTCTCATAACTAATCATCAAACATGCATGTATGAATTTCCTGAGACTGAATTTATTTTCTATCATCCCACAGCAAAGTACACAGACTACAAGACCAGCTGGCCCCCAGAGCCAATTGGACACAAGTCCTGGAAAGCCAGCCGTGGCAGCAGCCAGACCCAGCTGTCCCGCCCACCTCCGGGACTAGCCAGTCAGAAGCAGCCATCGCCTTCTCCCTGGTCTGGAGGAGCCCCTCGATTGGCTGGCCGTAGCTGGGCTGGGGGCTCCAGCACCACTGGTAATAATGACCCCTTCCAATTTGTGTTTAATGGCGGCAGGATAGGTGGTTTGAAAACAGCCAGCGTATTTAAGTGGACATGAGAGATGAAACAACTGCTGCTGAATACCTTTTTGAACTTGACCTATTTGTTCCCACTGGCGCGCCGGCAAGCCGTTTGCCATTCCTCTGACGCCATCAAAGTGTAAACAGTATCGCCTTTGACAAACATCGGAATGCTTTACGGCTTTAGAAAGCTAAGATTCTTACATTTAAGCCGCTAAGTTTGTTTCACAGTTTTCTTCACCAACACAACGTAACTGGTAAAAGAATCGCTCAAATGGCCATCACAACATCTGGGACATTCTACCGCTTTTGGGGTCCTGAAGTCACATCCGTAGCCCGCACCTTAAAGACTCACTCTCCCTTCCACCAGAAGAATCCATCGTTCAAACATCAAAAGTGTTGTTTCATCAAATTATTCCAAGTGTTGAAATTTCTTCTGTAAAGTCCGTTGTTTGTCTGTCGTGTCCGTTCTCATCAGTAACAGCAGCTTCACAGTCTTATGGAAATTCCTCTTCAATGTGAATCTGGAAAAACTGGGTGTGTTCGTTTTCCTTAGACTTTCAGCTACAAGACAGAAGTGTCCCCATCATGATACACAGGGATTAGATGCCAGGAGAGCCTGATTTATGCAACTCTTGCTCTCTGCTTGACAGGCTATTCGCGTTAGCTGGAGCTGTGTAAAGCCCGCCTAACAGCTTCGTTTCTTGGCCGTCAGCCTTGTCAGTCACTCTTACAGTAACCAATAGCCTTACCGTTTACACAAAGCCTGCCATAGCTGACTAGCCTGCTAAAAAAGTGATTTTATTTTATTTTTATTTAGCTGCGCATAATCATTCATAATTATGTACACAACAAGAGTGTGACCAGGAACTATATTTACAATTTTGGGCAGACCTTTTCACTGAGAGAACAAAGTAGACTACAAAGAGGACGCATCACTGTTACAGCTGCTTTGTTCGCATGATATCGTCAGACTAGACTGGTAAATGAGAACGCATCTGCTGGTGTTTGACGCATGAGACGGAAAACTCTCTAACTCCTACAAAGTTTTACCTAGAAAGCTCAAATTTCACCCAGATGTAGGTGAAAAAATGTCAAAGTGATGTGTTTAATCACTTGTGTCTGGCATGAAGCATCTTGAAGTTTATGATGTTCAAAGATTGTTCATAAAAGATGAAGAGGAAAAAATACTGTTTTAGCTGCATTTATCCTGATGTGGACTTTAGCCACATATAGCAAGAGATGAGATGTCACTGATGAATTTTGACCATGTGGTTCTACAGTTATAAGCTCTGAAAGGTAGCAGGTAAATCGGCCAGAATTGGGTGAGAAGTCAGGGGTTATTTATTAATTTATGTTTGATTTTGAAGGGCAGCCAAGCATTAGTGTGAGCAGCAGGGAGAGTTATTCATTTAGCCAAAGGGCAAATCAGAGTGAGTTTGCGTTTACTGTGGATGTGGGAAAATCTCACGCAGATGTTAATTTTTTTTCTGTTCACTCTCTCTACAGGCTCAACCTGGAGTGATGGTAGCTCTCGGGAAAGCTGCTGGTTGGTGCTCAGCAACCTAACACCACAGGTAAACACACTGACACATTGAACATACAGTAATGAAGACAGTAACTGTTTTGATCATGGAAGCCCAGATGGGATCACTGCTCTTACTTTATCAGCCAAACCTACATGCCTTTCATTAATGTTACCATGGTCCTTCATGTATCATCCGTCAGATTGATGGCTCCACTCTGAGGACCATCTGTATGCAGCATGGCCCTCTGCTGACCTTTCACCTTGGCCTGACCCAGGGCACCGCTCTGATTCGCTACAGCTCAAAACAGGAGGCCGCCAAGGCACAGAGCGCACTGCACATGTAAGACTCAGTCTGTTGTTGTCAAACATTTCAGAGGTTAAAATGTTTGACATTCAGTGCATCACAGCTCTGGATTGGGGCTAATAGACCTCTTCTTTTTGATCAGGTGTGTTCTGGGTAACACCACCATCTTGGCTGAGTTTGTGAGTGAGGAGGATGTGGCCCGCTACATTGCACATTCCCAGGCAGGAGGAGCAGGGGCCGCTGGAACCACAGCCAGCTCTGCAGGCTCCGGGCCCACAGCTGCCTCCACCGTGGGGGCCAACGCTAACGGAGGGAGTTGTGAGAGAGTCGGAGCAGGAGGCAGCAGTGGCGGCGGCAGCAGCAGCGGGGGAGCAGGAGCAGGAGGAGCAGAAGGAAGCTCCACAGCTGGAGCAGCAGGAAGCGCAGGAGCCGGGCATCCCAATTCAGGGTGGCAGAGTCTGGACAGCACAGGCAGCTCATCAGACCAGCCTGCCACCCAGGGCTCAGGGCTCGGCATCTTCGCCCAATGGAGCAGCAATGGGACCGGGGTGGGGGCCGCCGGAGGTGTGGAAGCTGGGAGGCAGGGTCTGTGGGGGGGCATGAGCGGGATGAGCGGGGCAGGATACCCTGGCAGCAGCCTCTGGGGTTCCCCGGCACTTGAGGATTGTCACCAGATGGGCAGCCCTGCCTCACTGCTGCCAGGGGACCTGCTGGGAGGGGGGTCAGACTCCATCTGAAAGGGCCAACTGACACACACACACACACACACACACAAACATGCACACACACGTTTACGCTTAAGTTGTAATACATGTCTCACTGTATTTATTTACACATAAACATACATGAATCAAAGCTACACTGGTTAGCAAAAAAGCAGACAGTCAGCAAGGACTACACACACGTGACATATAGTACATGTTCACATCATCGCACACATCAACATTAAACCGCTTAACTTAAAATGAAGACAACAGTAAAACTTGAACCGGGGAAAAAGGTGAAATCCATTTAACTCTTAGGACTCAACTGGATAGTTCTTTGTCTTTTTACTCCAAATCCCACCATCTGCGTTCAGAGACCCGATCACTCAGGCATGCACATGTAGACAGGCTCAGCCAGAGTCCTACACATCAACAAGTTTAGCTATTGCTGTTTCTAGTGTGCCACAATATTTTTTTTTTGTATTGCTATTTAATGGTTGAATCTCAAATTCAGACTTGCAGACTGAGCCCTTGTAGACCTGGCTGGCTAACTTCTGAGTTCTCATGTTTGGAAGCTTGAGAGTGGGGAAGGATCTGAAGTTTAAGATTCTGGGACAACGCCACACTACTGAGTCAAAGTGACGATCAGCAACCTTCGAGGTCTGGAGACGGAGAGTGTTTTTAGTAGGTGCTCGCACCGCCTGGTGGAAACATGCCATCAACATGGGACCCAGGGTAAAAAAAACAACAAAACAAAACAAGAAAGAAAACTAAACAAAAACAACATTAGCCAAACTTGCACTATATGCCTCTGGGTTTGTTGTTGACACATGCTCCACAGATCCCTCCATGTTTTAACACAGAGCTACAATTGGACAAGTACACAGACCTTACAGGACGACTTAATGTTACAACAGCAGTGGCCTTGGCTAACACCCAGCGGCCGCCCACCTGCCATGTCAGCAGCATCGCACCTCTTCATCAGTTACACTCTGCTCTTATATTTGACAAGCAAAATTGTAACTCCTTGTTGATGTATGTCGGTTGTTTATCATTTTTTCTGTTTTAAAAGAGAAAAGAAATGTGTGAAACTTTGTGAAAATCCAGAGATGTCCTTTTTTTTGCCCTTCAAACACTGACCTCGCTATTGTATTTTTTCTTACTGGAGAAATCAAGTTGGTTCTTCTATATTGTCATGATGTTAATGATGACTATGATCACTTATTTACTCGCTGTACAAGGTGCCCTCCTGCCTGCCTGTGTGTGCATGAAGGGAGTGATGATAGTATGACCGAATGGACATGATGTGATGAAGCTGAGGATGATATCAAGAGTGTCTGTGTTATTGCCACAATGTTGAATGTTTTTCTTTCTTTCTTGTCCATGAGAGATTCATGAGTATCATTGGTGTGCTTTAGTTTTTGTGGATGTGAGTGTGTGTGGTTTGGCTGCCTCTGAACACTTTCCTGATTCAGTCAGGGAAGTGAATTGATGTTAATCTGACGGCTTGTATTGGAGAGAGGGTGTG
>RPOG01006188.1:0-25806 GCA_008086565.1 Thalassoma bifasciatum | reverse complement strand
GAGACAGTAGATTTTGGAATTCATGAGACATTTTTTCACAGTTTTACCTGCTACAGATCAGAAGATATAACACAAACTCTGATGTTTTATTAAATGGTATAAACATTTCTCCTCCCACAGCTGAAGGAGAGAGCTCCTCGTTAGATGAGGACAGCAGTGACGCTCTGTCCCCGGACCAGCTAACCAATCACGACTCTCCTGTGAGCGCTGTTCCTCAGCTGTCCCCCCCAGAGGTGCTCACCCAGAACGGGGACATTTCCCTCTCACAGGTACGGACAGGATGTCATTTAGAAGCATCATCAGAGTCAGAGAGGGTCACTGAGATGTAAAAATACTTCTCATAACACTCTCATGTCATTAACTGGAGTCGTGTTTTCTCAGTACCTTACACAGCGCCCACCTCCACCTCCTCCCCCACCTCCTCCTCCTCCACCTGCTCCCCAGGTGAATGGGTCAGACTCTTCCACCTTCTCAAAAATGACAAACGGGACAACAGTGACCATCACAAGCTCCCGCCCCTCTGCAGGACAAGTCAAGGTGCAGAATCTCTCTTCTCTATTTCTCTATTTCTCTATTCCTCTCTTTATTGTCCCTCAATAATCACGGGGTTGGAGTTGAACGTCCGGCAGATTTGATGACTTATGGCTAAAATACACAGCATCCTTCTACGTTCCGTCTCCACTGTTTCACGGCACAAAATCAAATAAGATTCATTCAAGTCAACATGTCAACTCCCACTGCATCCGTGAAGTTGCATGCCAACCATAGACTAGATACAGAATGGACACAGTGGCTCCGCCTTTCACTGTTGTATGGTTTTGAATCCAAAAAACCCTGTTACTGGAGCCACCATTGTGCAGCCAGTCTACAGGAATTTGGGTTGAACCAGGTCACAAAAAAGCAGATAGAATTTATTGATTTATTTTGTCTTTCAGAGATCTAATCTCTTTTTGCTTCTTCTGAAGTTTCATATATCCCTGCAGCTATCAATCATCATGAAACAAAAGTTATAACCCAGTTTTTTAACGTCTAATAACTTATAAAAAAAACAATTCCTCAGAAAAAAGAGGAGTTGCCCCATAGTATCTTTATATCACCGCAGCGTAAGGATGTGAGAAACATTTCTACAAGGTGTAAAAATGTTTTCAAGTTTTACCACCTCTCATCTGGAATTCATTAGGAGACAGAGATTTTGACCTATACTGCAGCCAGACACCAGGGGGAGCAGCTTTTGTGGAGACCTCAGTTAGAGCCGAACATAGACTGTATAATGAGTGAACGTAACGACGTTCGGCTCAAACTGAAGCCTCCAGCAGATGCCCCGCCCCCTGGTGTCTGGCTGCAGTATAGGTCATAAGCCCCGCCCCCTGGTGTCTGGCTGCAGTATAGGTCATAAGCCCCGCCCCCTGGTGTCTGGCTGCAGTATAGGTCATAGGTCATAAGCCCTGCCCCCTGGTGTCTGGCTGCAGTATAGGTCATAAGCCCCGCCCCCTGGTGTCTGGCTGCAGTATAGGTCATAGGCCCCGCCTCCCCATGTATTCCAGGTATGAGCCGGGAAAACTTAAAAAAATTACGATACCTCGTAGAAACGTTTCTCTCATCCTTACGCTAAGGTAGTATGATGATGTCATTTGGCTGCATTGTGCTTAAGTCTTCTTTACTGAGAAGTTAGTTTCTCATTATTTATTGGACGTTAAAAACCGCAATATAAGTTTCGTTTTACGATAGTTGACAGCTGCCGTTCGTGAGTAGTTTTTACCGGGGATATAAGAAACTTCGGGAAAGAGCCAAAAGGAGACTAAACCTTCTGAAGAAGAAGAAATACATATTTTTATTTGTCTTTTTTACTTGGCTCCACCTGAAATTCTCTACTGCGCAGACTCTGGCTGCACAATGGCGGCTAGAGAAACGAGGTTTTTTGGCTTCAAAAACGTAGAACGGTGACAGGCGGAAGCACGCTGTCCATTCTATATACAGTCAATGGAGCCGACTGTCATGGCGTCCTCTGATTAATACAGTTTATGGTGCCAACCCCGGCAAGGTGCAAGTGATACACAGCAATCCTAATACTGACAAACAACGCAGCTGTGATGTGTCAATTCGGCGTAGGAAAGATCGAGAAATGAAAAATCAAAATAAGATCCTATTTAGCTTGACCACGGCAATAAATGGACATAATGAGTGTAGACACTCCAGGGGTGAGCAGATTTAAGGTTTTAAGGTTTTAAAGCCCAACATGAAGGAAGAGAAACTTGTGTATGGAGTGGGAAGCACAGGAACTCCTCAACGCCGACTGTCTGTCAGCCCTGCGGCTTTGTGGACAGAACACACAACTGGTGTGAGTTGACAAACGCAGTCGCCATGCGTCGAGGCGGAGATGGACCGCAGACGGATGCACAGTATTTCTAGCATTATGAGCAAACGTGACCTTAATCTCTATTTGTGGAGGCTCTATTACTGGCTAACCCTCCCTCATCTCTTCATTTCCTCACTTCCTCCTCCTGACCCCATTTATCACACTTTGTGTCAGCAGTCTCAGGCTAAGTCGAGTTCGGACCGTCCTCCACAGAGACCCAAGAAACCAAAGGACAGCAAACCCAAGGTCAGCAAACTCTAGTTTCATTTTCTTTTTCATAACTGTTCTTCTGAAGATCGTAACTCAATTTCTCCGTCTGACTGATCTCAATGTGGTTCTGGTGTTTGTTCCATTGTTATTCAAAATAGGTTTTCTCAGTATTCGTATTAGTTTTGACTTTAGAATTCCTATAAGAAGACTGTTAAGTGCACGAGAAAGAAATTCTGCTCAGTCCCTGTTTCCTAGATACACCAGACTTTTTTTCTGAACTGAAAATAGATGCTCTTTAGCTGTAATGGCTTTATTACTGCTGTTCTTTCCGCCTACGTCTATCAAACACACTTTCTTGTTGCTTTTAAAATGTCAAAAATGATCCACTCGTGTGTAAGCTGGTGCAGAATCCAAGCTCCAAACTGGCTGATCCATGATAAAGTGCAGCGTGCTCGCTCTTAGCGTTTCTTCATGTTACAGGTGAAGAAGCTGAAGTACCACCAGTACATCCCTCCAGACCAGAAGGCCGACAAAGAGCGTCCGCCTCAGATGGACTCCTCGTACGCCAAGCTCCTCCATCAGCAGCAGCTGTTCCTGCAGCTGCAGATCCTCAACCAGCAACAGCAGCACTACAACTACCACACCATCCTGCCTGCTCCACCCAAGTGAGTTCAGAGTCCAGAGCAGCTACACAACACAACCAGCTCTGAGTTCTCTTTCTAACTTCATTTTACCAAGCAAGTTTTTCCCTCTCATGCTCAAACACTATTTCACTCATTTCTGTGTAACTTTACCTGCTGCATCAATGGAGGAGCAGCAGTATTCATCCATTTTCATCTTCTCACTCTAGGCCACCCACTGAGCAGCCTCCCACCACCACTTCTGGCCCTTCCCCCTCTCGCAGTGCTCCCACGACAACCACCCCCGCCACCTCTAATCAGAGCGGCAGTGCCCGTCAGAGCCAAACCGCAGTGGGCGGAGCCAAACCAGGCACCCTGCCAGCCAACCTGGATGAGTTCAAGGTGAGCTTAACTGACACTTTTGTCCAGGAGCACACAAGGCCATGGCAGGACTTTTAACCCTTTGAGTTTTTAGGTTTGACTGTTTCATAGGTCAAATATTGAAAGTCAACATTGTTGCTGATTTAAACGAATCATCTGTTCTTTGAATGAAAATGTGGTTCTTTGAACACACACATGGATGGAGATGCAAACACTTAGCATTTTAACTAAAATGTCATCCATTTTTATCATTCTCAAACATTGCTGCACAGATTGTAGACTGTCTGCAGAAAAAACAATGACCTGTGATGTCAGTCCTTGCAGACCTACAGGCTCGATGTTGTCCTCCAAAACTTCATATTCCACCGATATACATATCAGCATCAGTCTTTTTTTTTAATCCAACAGCCAATGAGAGAAATAGCTTTTAGAAATAACCTATTTTAACGCAGATATTCTCATTCTAAGTTGTAGATTGCAATCAGGCATAAATCTAGAGATGAGACTTTTTCAAGATCACTTAACAGACATAAGGCCTGTTAACAAAGTGAAGTGTTGGGGTTTTATAATTCAAAATTTTGACAACAGTAATTTACCTTTATTGCAAATGAATGTCAGCTCCAAAGATTAATTACTGGCTTCCTTGACTACTAATGATCAGCATCGGTATCAGCAAAAAACTGGACTAAATAGCTTGACTTGAGAGCTAATTGCGTGGGTAAATAGAAGAAAAAGAGTATTGTGATTGTAAACTTGTTAAGATTTTCCCTCCTATGCTTATGTATGATCAGGTGACCTCTCAGTTTTATTTAAGGACCATTTGAGGGGTCCCTGTTCTAATAAAGGAACTTTTGAAGTTTATCCAGTTCCTCTTGCTTCTCACCTTTTCTGATTTTGTCTCTTTCAGTTACCTTCTCCTCTCTCACTCTGACTCACTACCTGCTCACTGACCCTATTTTGTTTCTCATCCTCCAGGTTGCCGAGCTGAAACAGGAACTGAAACTGCGCGGTCTGACTGTCTCAGGCACCAAGAACGATCTCATCGAGAGGCTCCGCAACTACCAGGAGCAGAACGGCAACAACTCAGCGGTTGTGAAAAACGGCACATCGCAGCCCAGCCAGCAGGCCACGACCTCGGCTGTTAGCGCCATCACTTCCTCCCCGACCGCAGCCACCACCCCTGAGCACCAACCGGGAGAGGGAGGGTTCAAGCTGGCTCTGTCCTCATTGGCTCAGATGACTCCGGGGCGGGTCATGAGGTTTGGCAGTACCAGCTCCAGCCCCCCAGTGTCACCAACACCGTCTGAGAGGTCTTTGGCTGGGATGAGCCCAGATGAGACCAGCTGTAATGGAGACATGTTTGGAGAGATGGTGAGACCTGTTTGTAGAAAATTATATATATAAGGGTCAATGACGTGACGTCCCTTTTTTTGTGTCCGAGTGCAATATTTCCTTCCATCATGAATTGAGTATTTCATCACATTTATTTCTTTATTCTATGAAACCTGTGTTATTTGAACACATCTTTAAACTATTAAAATATAACATGTTTTTTTATGTTTTGGTTCCTCAAACCCCCAAAATGTCAGGTGGTGCAACCGTCCTGACAAGTATCCACAGTAATTAAACTCTAAAAATTGAATGTCAGTTATTGTAAATTGAAATTAAAAACACAGTGGCATTATTTTATGCTTGAGCCTTTTTAAATAAAACATTCTTTGCAAATAAAAAGAATTTTAAAGCTGTTGAGAAATGTAAAAAACTGTTGTCCCGTAATTTTCACCTTGTCAAATGTCAGGGTGGTGCAACCGTAACATTAGACTTTTATTTTAAAGTGAAGAGAATAAAACAGGAAACAGGAAACTGCATCAGCCAGAGGAGCCCAAATGACATTTGTGACCAAGTGGAAAAGTTTGTAGATTTCTCTGAAATACTGATAAAAAAGGTTTTTTCACTTCATTGGTGACTGGAACAATTTCCATGTCAGGTNAATTATTTATCTTATTCACAAATAAAAGAAATGAAACACACAAAATGAAAATGTATGAGTCACTACAGACACTTGAGAGATACTTGCCAATAATTTCACACAGAAAAAATAACAGGAACATATAAATATATTTTCATATATTTGGTTGCACCACCTGACATTTTTGGGTGCTCAAATTAAAAATACTAAAAAATAATGAACCTAAAAACTTTGAAATGTTGGTCAACTACTGAAATCTGTTAGAAAACATAATTCTTCTCTTAGAAATATGTTTTTATCCATTTTCAAAGAACCTTTTAAAAATAAGTTTTTAGACCCTCTTTTTGTCATTGACCCATATATATATGGAGGGAGAGAGAGATACCTTCATAATCAGGTAACTGGAGAAAAGCAGTCTCATATATCTGTATAAAAATGAGTGTTCAAAACTTATTACAAAGTTCCCTAAAATAGTGCTGGGCTGTTAATTTCAAATAAGATTGAATCACAGTTTGTCCTTCCGCTAAATTCTTATCACAGTATAATATTTCTTTAGCCTGAAATGTGATAGAATACCAGGTAACATTTTTTTACTCAATGCTCTCTGATCTACACCAGTTTTACTCAACGCTGCACAACCACAGAGACAAACTGTATAAAACTATTTGAATACAGCGACAATCAAAGCGGTAAAAAGTGTCAAAAACTAACTGGAGTAGAAATAAAAATAAGTCTAAGGTGACAAAATGGTCGGAAAGCAGCAAACACGTGTGAAAATTGATGAAAATGGGCAGAAAATGGCAAAAAATGATCTCAAAGTGCCAGAAAAAAAGAGTGAAAATGACAAAAATGGGTAAAAACAGTCATGAATAACAAAACTGGTGCTGAGCCCATAAAGACGAACATACTTTTTAGAAGTCTGACATTTCTGTTTAATGTAACTTTTCCTTATAATCATCTACAATTCAAGAAATAAAGGCTTGAACTCATTCACTCTACGTTTAATGAGTCTATATAAAATCTGGGTTTAACTTCCTGAAATGAGTAACCAAAAACATTGAACTTTTACATAGTATTCACATTTCTGAGATGTACCTGTATCATAATATACTTTTTAAACAAAAATCATTGCTTTCTCTTTCTTGATTAAAATAAGAAGAAAAGAAACAGAAAAAAAACATCCCATACAATCTATCAAGCGATATCACATTTGCCACATGAAGAAAAAAAACTCTGGCTTTTCCACCACGTTACTTATTCAGGTTTTTTATTTATTTATTTTTAATCCAATATGCTGCTCTTCTTAAAAAAAAGAATGATTTATTGCTTGTGTTTGTTTGATAACACATAAGCATAAACCTAATAACCTTAAATTAATTGAAAAGAAAAAAATTGCCCCTCCCTTACTTAAAAACACAGAGGACACAGGCACAGGTTTAGCTCAGTTGGCAGAGCAGGTGTCCTATTATTGTAGTGCCAATCACAACAAACTTTATCCAAAGACACTTTCCAAAAACAGCCTTTGTATCCATCATGTATCATCGAGCTTTTGCCATCTCATCTTTTACTTATCGAAGTTGCTTGGGTCCATACACTTGCCAATATTACCAGCTTCCTTCATGTAAACATCAAGATCCAAGTGTCCACTTAAACATAATAAACCCCATAACCCCTCAGTTCATCATCTTTATTTATACAGCAGCAGAACTGGGTTATTTCTGTCCTCAGTTGTCTAAATCAGAATCACACAAGTAAACAACAGCTCCAGTGCTGTCTACTGTTGGCCCCTGCACACAAAGGTCAAAGTGCAGAGTAAGTGTACACCAACAATGTTAGCTGACTAGCTGCTATGCTATCCTATCTGTTTCCAGAGCTATAAATGCCACGACAAGTGATGGCTTTGCAGCAGAAGCCACTGTCATTTTATTACACAGCCCAGACAAAACAGAGCGGGTGAAAGTAACCAAACAGCTGCTGTGTGATGATTGGCTTGGTGAAAGATGTTTTTATCAGTTTTGGTTTCAATTTTGTTATACCTTGAGTGTTATTCCATTTATAAGACCCCAAGTAATAAGTTTAAAGTGGCTCCACATGTGTTTACATGTTTTCCTCTCTACATTCTCTTCTTCTTTTGTCATCCCTCAGGTGAGCTCCCCCCTCACCCAGCTCACTCTGCACCCATCTCCCCAGCACCCATCGAGCCTCAGTCCTCTCTCTCAGCCTCTGTCCAGCGTCAAAGAGGAGATTCAGAGCTCCTGCAGCTTCTCCAGACCTTCACCCTCCTCCGCTCAGGCTCCGGAGCCGCAGCCCGCAGTCACCATGGACATGGACAAAGACCAGATGCTGCAGGAGAAGGACAAACAGATCGAGGAGCTGACCAGGATGCTGAGACAGAAGCAGAGGCTGGTGGAGACGCTCAGGTCGCAGCTGGAGCAGGGCAAGATGACAGGGGGGGTCCTGTTAGCAGGAGGGGACAAGAGCAAAACGTCCACAGAGGTTCGACTTCAGACTCTGATTAAAGCTTCAGCCATTCAGCCTCCTGTTCTACCCAACGGCGTGGTGCTGAAGGTGAAAAAGGAGGTGGAGCCCGAGGAGGGGATGGAGGGGGTGACGGAGGAGGCCCAGACGAAGAAAACGGAACAGCCCCTGCAGTGTTCTCAGGAGACTCTGGTCCGGCTGCAGCAGATCCATCGACTTCAGGTCCAACAGGCTGAGCAGCAGAAACAGATCATACAGCAGAGTCCAACACAGAAAGTAGCAGAGGCAAAGCCCAGCCCTCCAAAAGTACAACAGCAGAAGAAAGAGGCTCAAATCCTGCTCCAGCAGCAGCAGCAGCTGCAGCAGCTCATCATCCAGCAGACGCAACAGAAACAGCTGCAGGCCCAGCAGAAGTTAGCGCAGCAGAAGTTAGCGCAGCAGAAACTGAGTCAGCAGAAGCTGCTGCAGCAGCAGAACCAGCTCAAACAAAGCCAAGGACAGGTCACTCAGAGCCAGCAGAAGAACCAGGTCCAGCTGAAGCAGGTCCAGGTGCAGATCCAAAAGCCCGGGGGGACGACGGTGCAGCAGAGGAAGATGCTGAAGGCTCAGCTGAGGCATCAACAGAAGCAGCAGACAGCAGCTGTCACCACACAGCAGGTAGAGTTTTCCACCGCAGACATGAGGTGACAATTGAATTTTTGACTTTTAATCAGGAAATCTAACTCTTATACTTTTGGTTCTGCATCCAGGTGACTCCAATTGTCATCAACCAACAGAACGGCACTCAGATCCACACTCAGGCCATTTCATTAGACCTCCTTAAGGCCAACGGGGCACCCACACTTGTTACCGACAGTAATGGCAACCACTACCTGATCGCCCTCACGAGCAACACCACAGATGGACAGAACGGAGTGTCCTCATTGGCCAAAACCAACGGGCGCATCACATTGCAGGTAATGAAAACAGCTCAAACTACCGTAATATCCAGATTATGAGCTGCTACTTTTTTCCACATGTTTGAACCCTGTGGCACAAACAGTGATGAGGCTCATTTATAGAGTTTTATGGGCTGATCGAGCTCAGTGTTGCCAATACATTTAGCCTTTTCACTTCAGATGAATTAGAACAAAGAACAGGTCACAGTGGACCAATCAAACTATTCAAATTAAATCAACACAGACAGCTTTGGCTTTCTAAACAAAGGTTTTAACAGCAATTATTTTAGAAATGAGATGGAAGGAGACTTATGTACCGCTTTGTCATCAGTAAATAGGCTTTAGATATTCTCATTTATGGATATTTGACGTTACTAGAGCGATATAAGGCAAACATCATGATACCAACAAATGAATAATACAGTAATGAAAGGTTTAGACGGGTCCATAAAGTAAATGGTCTAAACCTAAAAGTCTCTCTCTGTATTCAACAGGTTGACACAGTCTCACTGTATCAGAGCACATAATCATATTAATGATGAAATTTGAATTATACTGTTAAAACAGCGTTGGTTTATCTGTGTTTTGTTGCTCTTAAATGTCGATAATAAGAAATGTTTGGAGAGTCAGAGTTTATGTCCAATAGTTATTCCTTGCGGACAAAAATCCAGAAATCCAGAGACCTAGATGTGGAAAGAGGATGGAAAGCTTTACTGCAGACCGCGGTCAAGAACCAGTTCATGGCCTTTGCGGAGCGAACAGAGTGAGCATGTTATGATAATGTTAGAAGTGAAACATCAGGTGAACTATGTTTTCTTTTTTAAGACTCCTGAATTTACATAAGATCACGCCGCTTAAACTGTTGTTGCTCCACAAACTCACTTACACCGGCACCTCAGCTGATGCCTGAATTTTGAGGGGAAAAACTCAATAAAAACACATCTTTTGCATCATAGCTGAAGTTTTACATGAAGAACACATGAAGGAGGCAAGATGAAATCTCACAAAAAGTGACTGAGGCTTATGCACCTGTGTCTTGTAGACAGGTGTGGCCTGTACATGTACACTTTTCTTTTTTTTTTAATTCAGTGGATGCGGCTTAGCTCCAGGTGCATCTCATAGTCTAGAATGAATAGTGTGCTTGACTTAAAAGAATGAAATATTCAGTCTCACTAACTTATTTTCTGCTTGTCTTCTTGTAGAGATTGCAGTCAACCCCAAGCAAACTACCCAGCACTGAGAGCCAATCAAAAGAACAGCCAGAGGTTGAGCCTGTGAGCCAGCCAATCAAAAAGGTACAACACAAACATGTTACCATGAGATCAGATTTTTAACTTGCAATGCAGCTTTTTTGTATGTTTCTTGTATAAATCAGCAATAAAAATGTTGGAGTAAAGTTTCCATGTTCCTCCTGCTGTTACACCTCTCTGCCACAAGGTGTCACCACTGACAGAGTTTCTTTTAAATGTGAATCAGCTGCTTTTCAACAAGTCCAGGTCAGTGTTGATCACACTGAGTTTGTGTCTCTCTCTTCTCTCAGGGACAGAAGGCGGGGCTTCATCTGGACACCAATGGCGTTCCTCAGCCCAGTCAGTCCGTCACCGCTCCGCCCAACCTGCAGCCTTTCTTTGACGAGGTGTCGGACAGTGAAAGCCAAAGCAGCTTAATCTCCTCCCTGAAGGTAAAACCCACCCCCCCACCACCACCCCTCCCCCGCTCTGTTTCCTCCCCCCACTGCTCTGTGTTCTGTGTATTTAAACTTCATTAACCTTTTTTTTCTCTCCCTGTTTTTCTTCCCTTTTCATCCCATCTCTCCATCACTCCACCCTGAAAGAGAGAGGAGGTGTGTCCGCCTTACGACCGGCACACACTGTTCACCCCTCCCTCTCCCAAACCCAACACCTCCCTTCCTGCTCAGCGCTGCAAAGTATGTCCCCCCCACTCCTCTTTGTGTGTGTGTCTCTTCTGCTTATGTGTTCACTTTCTGCTTTCATTTCTCATCCACACGTCTGACTCTGAAGCTTTTGTCTCCACATGTGAAGACTCTTAGAAAACTTTGGGCTGATTTATTTATCATTTATTTATCATTAGTCCATTCTGTCATGAGACTTCAGTTTATCACTTCAATATTCAGTGGAAAAAATCTCAAACATGACATTTAATTCAGATTGTCTTTGAAAAAAAAAACTTTGAGACATTTCCCACAATGCCTGAGAGCTTGTGGAAACATAGCATGTTTGTAGGTGAGATTTCTGTGGGTTTGTGTCACCTGTGAATGACTAACAGTCATGAGTGTGTCAGGATCACACTTTTTCAATCACACCAAACTTTGACGCATGAGATTGAGCTCTGTGTGAACTTAACAGAGCACTCACTCTTAACCCTGCTTTAATGATAAACAAAAGCATAATTAATTTCTGATTATAAATGCAAACATTTGGAGCTATTAAAACAGATTTTCAAAATAAAACAGACCTTTTTGTACCTTCTCTTAAACTTTTGATCAGGTTGTGAAACAGCAAAAACCCTTTAACTGATCATATTTCTGTATTTCTGAACTGCTCTTGCTGAACAGTTTTTGGGTGATTATATAGTATATGCTGAATTATACATACATATATGGGTCAATGACATATTGAGGGTCTAAAAAAGTTTTTTTAATAAGTTCTTTGAAAATGGATAAAAAACATATTTCTGAGAGAAGAGTTAAGTTTTCTAACAGATTTCAGTAGTTTACAACATTTCAAAGTTATTAGGTTCATTATTTTTTAGTATTTTTAATTTGAGCACCCAAAAATGTCAGGTGGAGCAACCAAATATATGAAAATATATTTATATGTTCCTGTTATTTTTTCTGTGTGAAATTATTGGCAAGTATCTCTCAAGTGTCTGTAGTGACTCATACATTGTCATTTTGTGTGTTTCATTTCTTTTATTTGTGAATAAGATAAATAATTTGATGTTAAAATAACATTTCACATTATTACATTGGTTGTACCACCTGACATGGAAATTGTTCCAGTCACCAATGAAGTGAAAAAACCTTTTTTATCAGTATTTCAGAGAAATCTACAAACTTTTCCACTTGGTCACAAATGTCATTTGGGCTCCTCTGGCTGATGCAGTTTCCTGTTTCCCGTTTTATTCTCTTCACTTTAAAATAAAAGTCTAATGTTACGGTTGCACCACCCTGACATTTGACAAGGTGAAAATTACGGGACAAAAGTTTTTTAAATTTCTCAACAGCTTTAAAATTCTTTTTATTTGCAAAGAATGTTTTATTTAAAAAGGTTCAAGCATAAAATAATGCCACTGTATTTTTAATTTCCATTTACAATAACTGACATTCAATTTTTAGAGTTTAATTACTGTGGATACTTGTCAGGACGGTTGCACCACCTGACATTTTGGGGGTTTGAGGAACCAAAACACAAAAAAACATGTTATATTTTAATAGTTTAAAGATGTGTTCAAATAACACAGGTTTCATAGAATAAAGAAATACATGTGATGAAATACTCAATTCATGATGGAAGGAAATATTGCACTCAGACACAAAAAAGGGACGTCACGTCATTGACCCATATATTAGATAAACGACTAATGGATCTGTTTAACTAGCTGGCTACTTATTACATACAGTATAGACAGTATTACTTCATAGTGACAATAAGTAAAGACTAATTTTAAAAAGAGGTTCTTGTATGTCAGAGAAGTTGTTAATGTCTGAATTATCCTCTTCAGACCTGGCGTCTACATATGTGGACATAACATTTCTGCATCTCAGACCCTTGAAACTTTATTTTTTAAAACTTTAATCTATTAACCACACTTAGGGACACTTTCCATGTCATCTTTTGGTGATATCACAACTTAACACCCATTTCAGTGAGAAAAACTGTGAAGTTATAAACCATAACACTTACAACTAAAAACTAGTGGCTAACTAATAACACTAAAAAATATTATTTCCTGTACAAAGACCAATTTTATTTTTTATTCTTATCAGATCTTACTGATCCTAAATAGCAAAGAGAAATAAAAAAATCCACACAAGAAAAACACTGGTCATAAGAGGTTAAAAAAAATCATCAGTGACTTGGCAGGGTGTTTTTTGTTTGTTTGTTTTGCTTTCCATTTTTTATGTATTTTTACATATTATTTACATTTTATCTTATATTTCCAAAATAAACATTTCAATCAGTCAAAAAGTGCATCCGCAAAAAGTGAAAAAGTCAAAGTTCTTATCATTCAATAACAAACTATAAAGAAAATCTAGAAGCAAAAGTGGACATTAAACAATTCAAGAGAGATGGAGAAGATGGATTTCCAACAGCAGTACATCTATAAATCATATTTAATGTTTATGGGAATAAAAGTGAAAAATCTGCCGTTCTGCATTAGGCCACTAGAGGGCAACAGTAGTGGTCTCAGCGTCCTGCACAAAGACCCAACTTTTTACTTGGATTACTGCTCCACCCATAGATGTTCTCCAAAGTATAAAGTCTCCAACTACAGTTTCAAGATGAAAAAAAAACAGATAAATGGTGTTGTTGGTGAAAACCTTAATTAGAGCAGGCTCTGATTTTCCTGTGGCCTCATGTGTTGTTACTGTAACCCTAAACCAGAACACAGATGTAGAAGTTCAGACTCATCCTCCTGTTTTATTTTGGTCATGTTTGACTCTGAAATATTCAGATATTACAGCCAGAATGTGGATCTGAAAGCTGAGGAACAGAAATCTCTAAACTTCTTGATGACATCACAGTAGCCCAGCCCCCTCTGAACACACAGTGTGTCCCTGTGCTGAACACTGTGTGTGAAAGGTGTTTATTATGGGATGTGGTTCCTGTCAGCCCAGGATTTAACCAACTCTCCTGTGATGTGTTGTGTTGGTGGCAGATGACTGATGATGTTTTCTCTTCTGTCAGCAGGAGAACGGTGTGAACAGTCAGCAGATGGACGACCTCTTTGACATCCTGTTGAAGAGCGGAGGTAAGATCCTGGTTTGAAATTCTATCTGAAGTAAAAGGATTTCTGTCTCTGCTCTGTGTTAATGATTCTCTCTCTGTCGTCCTCTAGAAATCCCCGGCTTCAAGTCCAACCCAGACCCCTCCCTCACCCCACTCTCTGACCCCCCCTCCCCAGCCTCACCCCCATCTCCCCTCCACCTGTCCCCCCCCACCCCCTCTCAGCCCCTCATCTCCCCCGCCCCCTCTGTGTCTGAGTCCTGCTCGGGCAGCGGGCGCCTGGAGGACTTCCTGGAGAGCACCACGGGCGTCCCCCTGCTGGGCGTGGAGCCGGACGGAGGCCTGACCCTGATCGACGACCTCCACAGCCAGATGCTGAGCACGCCCAGCATCCTGGACCACCCCCCCTCCCCCATGGACACGTCCGACCTGGGCTTCTCCCCTCACTCCACGGGGCTGGACTTTGGAGACCCCACTTTGGACAGCATGGACTGGCTGGACATCTCCATGGTGGGGGGCGGCGGCGGAGGGAGCGGGGGCGTGGGAGGGGGGAGAGGGGGAAGCGGAGGAGGGGGGGTGAGCGACGGAGACGGGGGGACGAGCTTGACTCCCCTGGCGCCTCACACTCCCCCCAGCGTCTTCTCCGCCGACTTCCTGGACAGTACGGACCTGCAGCTGCACTGGGAGTCCTGTCTGTAGCCCTGAGCCCTGAGCGCCGCCTGTCAGGCGCCGGCTCCTCACACTGTGTACAGGCTGCGTCTTTATTTCCTGCACATACTGAAACCTTTCTATGCTGTCTCTACCACTGCGGGGGTCACTGGCACATGCAAACGCACACACACTTACACAGTTTTCTGGCTGTTACTGAATGCAGGATGAGGTGAAAAAAGACAGAAACATAGAACTTAAATTCATAGAAAGGACTTGAACTTGTCTGATCTGAAGTGGACTTTTTGAAATTCTATGTGGATCCAAACAGGAAGTGGGTGAACTCCTCCTTCCTGGGTCCTGAGCTGTAACCTGAGCAGGTGGAAGTGGAGCAGCAGAAGCGTAGGTCACCAAACATTTGAGCTCCTGAAAACGGTTTGACAGGTGTGAGCTGAGGACGCTCCGTCAGTGACGGTCGCTCAGACTCCTCCTGATATCAGAGTGTGTGTCGGTGCCTCCTAAACTTTGCACTTATTGCTGAATCTGATTGGTTTAAAGGGTGCGTTCAGGTCTCGATCTACGCCGCTGAGTCGCTGAGCGAGAGTCACCACGTGTTACTTTGATCAGCTGATTTGTTTATGGTGAGAAAAGAAAGAGCTGTCGGTGACCTCGTAGCCGCCGCGGCAACCTGAACCCCGCCCACACTAGTCAAAAAACAACCGTCATTGGTTGACAGTTGCTATGAAATGAACCATATCATTGGCAACAGTTTGAATTGAAGCCTCATTGGAGGCTGCGTATTATTGGTAACATTATGGTAGACCACTATGTATTGCTGTATATGGGGTGTATATTATCAATTGTCCATATGACTATTTTTCTTTGCTGGTTGCTTTAGAGTCGAGCTAGCCGGCTTGGGAACATAGGGTGAGGGCGGGGTTTCCAACAAACTTGGACCTTGTCATTTTTTTAAAGAAAAAAAAGATAAAAAAATAAAAATATTACAAAAAGTCTAAAAGGGTGTTTGTTTTCTTTCACACACATTGTCACTCAAAATAAACTAATGAGACATGAGAAATAAATAGTTCTGATCATTCATACTGAAACTAGACTGGTATAAAAACACCACAAGAGGGCACCATTGTTCAGAAATCAGGTGTCTGGAACCAGCATCTAATACCTCAAGAAGGCAGCATCAACCTATTTGGCTCCACTGAATCATTTCTGACATGATGACTGGAAATAGATGTGACTTCTTTCAGATTAATGAATTTACTTGTAAATCTGTAGTGGCAGACGCTGTAAAGTTAAAATCATTTCCCTTCCATAACAAACACACACCTTCTCCCTGTGGCAGAGGAAATAGAGTAAAACAGCTGAAGGAAGTCAAACTCTTTTTTTTCAGAATCTTCTCTTTTCTCTCTTCTCAATTATGAATGACTTTATTGAAAAGAACATAACTAGATTGTAAACAAGTGGACTGAAGAAATATGGTCCCACAAAAGGAATCCAAGCTGAAAAATGTAGGCATGTAGGAATTCAACTGGCAGCTTTTGTACTTTTATGGCAAATGAACTTTCAGGGGTGAAAAAAAAAATCATTACTCTAACTACTTTTTTCTGAAAAGCTTATAAAAGAGAAAAAAGAATTTGCAGGACTTCATCTTTAATCTTCCTTCAGGTACTTTTAAGGCCATGACCCAGTCCAGATACTTCAACCTCGAAGAACAACAGGTTCACCTCCTTACACCTGGTTTGGTCTGATATTGGTGTAGAATAAGTTCAAAAGCACAGCTAAAAAAAAAAAAATGGAACCTCTGAAATAGAAATCAAAGTTTGAAAAAAGGACTCAGTAATGAGGAGCTCCATTTTTCTTGTTGATCACTTCAAAAATCAGTTTGTTCATGTTTGATGTGAGTGTTTCCAGGAGGTTAGTGTGAACGTTGCTCCAAGTGATGAAGATGCCTCAATGTTCTCAACGTGATTCAGATCAGGGGAACATTATGGGGAGAAATTTGTAAAAATTGAATTTATCTGTTTTGAAATTGAGTAGATGATCACAGTTACAGACACAGCGAGGGATGATCCGCGGATCGACTAGTCTTCCCTATGGGCTCCGACTATGTAATGGGCGTGCTGCTCTGTATTGAAATTGAATTTCGTGTTTTGTATTGAAATTGAATTGGGCTTTCTGTATTGAAGCTAAGATACAATTTCAAAACAGATAAATTCAATTTCAAAACATGCTTTTCAAATTCAATACAAAAATTCAAATTCAGTTTCTAGTGGCACAAATTTCTCCCCATAGAACAAGCAGGATGCTCCAAAAGAGTGAAGTTATTCCTCTGGAAGAAGAAGAAGTTCTTTGTCAGGTAGACTCTGTGAACTGCAGCGATGTCCTGCTGAAAAACCCAGTCACTAGCACACAGAGCAGGGCCCTCAGTCATGAAGGACGCCCCCCTGTAACACCTCCACATAACCAGCTGCTGTTTGGTGTCAGCTCCATTCTTCCATTGATGGAAAAACGAGATCATGATGCCCCCCGCCCCTCACCCCCACCCCACTGTGCCGCCCAGAAAACATCTCAGTGGGATCTCCTTGTCATGACAGTTGAACGTTGAACGCCATCAGGACCATCAAGGTTCAATTTTTTTCTCCTCAGAGAATCTTCACTTTTCAATGTCCCATGATGCTCTCTGTCAAAGTCCAAATTGTTCTTATGGTTCTTGAGTTGCTGTCAGCTCCAGTAACGACTTTATTCTGTGTGGAGAATCATTGTGTCTCTATTAATTTTTGATTGTTGTCTTCAATGAATGACTTATATTCTTTTTAAGATCCAACAGTGTAAAATGTAAATTAGTGCATTTTTTCAACTGCTTACTTCTGTTGGTGGTGTGTGTGTCTGTCTAATGTAGCGTTGAGGTTTACTGTATCTGGCAGTAACACGCCTGAAAAGATTCTCTGCACCTTTTGTTGAAGAGTAGAGTGGAGATGATGTGATTGAGTTTAAACAAAGATGTCTTCGTTTTTTTTATGGTTTCTTCATGTTGTTCACATGTGGAAGAGACTTTTATATTTTTGATCCCAAACTCAGTGACAGGGTCCTTTATTCCTCATGATTAAGTTCAGATACATGTTATTTGGGTGTGTGTTACCCTCAGTGTGTGTGTGTGTGTGTGTAAATGGTCTGAAATGCTGTGTTTGAACTTTTCAGTTTAGCAGGAAGAAGATATCACAGAACCTGAATGCTGTTCTCCGTCTATTGATTTTTTCTGTCTGTTCTGTGTTGAGTTGAAAGTCTCAGAGCTCTAAATGCTGAAGCCTCTTAGTAAATCACTGACCTTTTTACCATCTGAGCCTGATCCCCCAGGTCAGCTGACATGGGTTTGCTGGTTGTACCTAGAGCCTGTTTGAAGAGGAGTGTCATTTTTAAACATTGTGCCACATTCAAAGTGAGTGTATCTTAGTTTGACTTTTTTCACCTTTCTCTGGTCGTTATTTTTTATTTTTTATTTTTTTTTTAAAGTTATTTTTTTGGCCTTTGCGCCTTTATTTGATAGAGGAGGACAGTGGATAGTGTTGGAAAGGGGAGAGAGAGTGGGGAGTGACATGCGGGAAATTGGCCACAGGTCGGATTCGAACCCGGGCCACCCGCTTGAGGACATAGCCTCATGGTGCGCAGCCATATCCACTCGGCCATCCGCGCCCCCACTGGTCGTTATTTTTTACTTAAAAATTCTTTATGCACAACTGTACCAGGGCTTATTAGGGCAACTTAAAGAAATGATGATTTAATAAACTCCCAAATTTACAACTATATGACGTCCAACAAGTGAGTATTAGGGCGCAGTCACACTGTCCAACCATGCTTGAGCACACTTCAGCTCTAAAGTCCGGCTCGTTTGGTCAGTGTGACTGCAAGTAACCAGTGCTTAAGCTCCGCCTACTTCTCTGCTTCAAGACAGTTGGGAGAGGGTTTTTTTTTTTTTAGCTCTCAACAAGATATTAACCCTTAAATGGTTTCTGTATCCTGGGAGATACAAACATTAGGCAGGCTGTGGGGTGGGGGTCATTGAGAATCCACACTTGATACTTTGGGAAAAACTTCAGGAGGGGATTGGTCACATACCAGATCATGTGACTTCATGCAAGTTTTTAGAAATATATTGATACATTTCTATCAAATTCCAAAATAGCGGCCTACTAGGATAAAGACACTGGCCATGAGGCAAGTCCTGATATTCCTAATGTTTATTATATTTTGTCAGGACTTGCAAACATAAAATATTGTTCCTCAATGATGATTTTATGTGTTGTTGTTTGAAAATAATGAATTACATTTACACAGCTTTGATAATCAGGCGTTGAATGTCTGTATCCTGGGGGATACATTGTCCAGATGGGGGTATAAAGTTCGGATACTAACTCTCTGATATATTTGTGTTTTTAGGACTATACTCTATAGATAGTCAATCATATAAAGCTGTGAAATATTGATTACTCTTTATTTCATTATTAAATGGGTATTATTGATCATGGATCAGAAGTGCAATGTGAGGCTTTGCATTGTCACTGATGGGATGTTGTGAGTAGAAAAGCTCCAGGAAGGAAGATGTTCCAGTTAGAACATAATTAAAATATTTTGTGTACATGTGTTAGTTTGTTTGTATCCTGTTAGTTAGCTCGTTATTCATAGACTTGTTGGATAGACTTTTTCCAGTGCTCAATACATGTCAATCATCACTAACTGTTAAGGTTTTTCCACTTAAAAAAAAAAAATATGAACATGATTCGAAAGAAAGTAGCTTATTTATTGTCTAAAATATGTTTTAAAACTTAAAAAATGAAATATTTAAGAAAATGGAAAATTCTAAATTCATACCCCAAATGGATAATGTATCTCCGGGGATACAGAGTGTAAAATTGAAAATAAAGATCAGGGTCGAAAAAATTTCATGGAAATATGTTATTCCAGCCTAGAAACATTAGAAAATAGCAATTGGTTAATTTTCCAAAATGTGTTTATCTGTTTGACCATTTAAGGGTTAAGACAATTAATTTTTCTATATCTACCGACATGAAATATTCTGTGGCTCATATACAGTTATATTCAACTTTTTTTTTCTTTTATAAAAGTGTTACATCACCACTTGCTCAGATTTCAGTTTCTTCAGTGTAGGCGATTTTCAGAGGCTCCAGGAACAATGAACCTGTCCTTAGTGGATGAAGGGATGTAAAGAAAGAGAAGGGACGGAGGAGAAGAGGGAGGAGGATTGTTTCTATAATCCCTCCATAGACTTAAAGAAGGTGTAAGTGATGTTGAACATTAGGCTGATATCAAAGACCAGTCCCTGTTAAAGCTCTGGAGCTTCACACACAGATAATCACAGCTGGAAAAGACTAATGGAGCAGAACCAAGAGGAGGAGAGAGAAATTAAAGAGTGTTTCAGAGAGAGAGAGGAGAGTGACCTCTTCATCTTCACCTCCTCTGAACACTTTCTTCACTGCTCTGGTCTGAATCACTGTGTTTCAGGCTGCAACGCTCCACTCAGCCAACAACCCCCCCCCATCATCATCATCATCATCATCATCATCATCAACCCTCAAAGACTCTGATGAGCCATCAGAAGCCCTCTTTCTTTCTCACACACACACACTCATGCATACTGAGTCCAGCACATGCAGATATTCAATGCACAGCACGCAACCATACAATCAGCCCTGAACACTCACTCAGATTCACTTCACACACACACACACGCACACAAACGCACACACACGCACACACACACACACACACACACACAGGTCACAAGTGAGGCATCACATCCCTCTCCCTCTCTTTCTCTCCATCTCTCGCCCGTGCACAGAGCAGATTAAAGTCCTGAGGCCACGCCACTAATTAAGTCCAGAGAGCTCCAAAGGGCTGAAGCCATGAGGCCTGAGATCTCCTCTGTATCCCACATCCCTCTGACAGGAGCCCCCCCTGCAGCTCTCACACACACACACACACACACACACAAACACACACAATTTTTAATAACACACACTCTAAAAATCTTACCAGCCACATGAAAAAGTTGCAAGTCCAAAAATAACTTAAATCTACATTTTAAATTATTCAGACTGTTATAATGAAACATTCAATCTAAATCGTGTTTTACCCATAGACTGTATAATGAGTGGACGTAACAACGTTCGGCTCAAACTGAAGCCTCCAGCAGATGCCCCGCCCCCTGGTGTCTGGCTGCAGTATAGGTCATAAGCCCCGCCTCCCCATGTATTCCAGATATGGGCCGGGAAAACTTAAAAAATTTAAGATACCTGGTAAAAACGTTTCTCTCATCTTTACACTAAGGTGGTATGACGATGTCATCTGGCTGCATGGTGTTCAGGTGTTTTTTTTCCTGAGAAGTTAGTTTCTCATTAGTGATTGGACGTTAAAAACCGCGATATAAGTTTCGTTTTACGATAGTTGACAGCTGCCGTTCGTGTGTAGATTTTATCGGGGATACAAGAAACTTCAGGAAAGAGCCAAAAGGAGACTAAACCTTCTGAAGAAGAAGAAATAAATATTTTTATTTCTCTTTTTTACTTTGCTCCACCGGAAATTCTCTACTGCGCAGACTCTGGCTGCACAATGGAGGCTAGAGAAACGGGGATTTTTGGCTTCAAAAACGTAGAACGGTGACAGGTGGAAGCACACTGTCCATTCTATATACAGTCAATGGTTTTACCTGATTTCCTTCTGACCTCTCACTCATGAAAGACAGGTCAGACTTTTTTATTTCTTCTTGTATTTGCTTTCTTATCTTTGAGGTAAAAGTATAAATACAAGTCTAACGTCTCAATTAAATAAATCTTAATGTGAAAACAAATCAAACTAATAAAATCAAACTTCAAAATAACTTTTGTAATGAACAAAATAAGGGTCTGACCGTGCTTAAAGAGGGGGTACGGAGCTTTTTTTAAAGACTTGAGATCATCAACCTGACACCCCCAAAAGTAGTCTTTTCCCTCACTGGTATTTTAGAAAACCCCCATTTCAGCCTCTGTCTTATATATATATATATTTTTTTAGCGGCTGTCTTGTTAAGGCTCCTCACTCGACAAACCCCCTTCCCTGTGATTGGCCAGCTCTGTAGAGGCCTGTCAGGGGGGCAGAGCTATGGGCAGACCTTGGTGTTTAAGGCCAACTTCTGCAAGGTGTCATAAACCAGGTAAGAGATCTTTGTGCAATGACCTCATCCTTTCAAGACTTAGTGCCACTTTAATAGCTTACAGACAGATTCGGGGATTTCTGCGATATTTGAATGCGTAGCTGTGTGAAAATTTGTAGACATTCACTGTGAATATCGAGCATTGTTTCCCCATGTCCATGTTTATAATTTAGGGGAACATGATACCCCTCTTTAAACTTTCATAATTGATGGTCCCCACACTGCATCCTGGCTCAAATGGGGATAAAAGCTCAACCCCCCCCTTCACCCCCCCCCCACTCTTCACTCAGGGCCAGTGTTTCCCACTCTGCCTTTGTTTCCTGTTTTTTCTCTCTCTTTTTTTTTTGTCGGGGTGGTATGACGCGAGAGGAGCAGTCAGGTTCATCTGGATCCTGCTGCGGCGGCAGAACCTTTGATAGCAGAGGATGTGAAAGCTGACATTTGAACAGGCAGGGGGGGGAGAGGAAAGCAGGGTGGGGGGTGGGGGGGATCAGTGGGTAAAGTGGGTGTAAGGTGCTGAGAGAATAGCAGGAGTGTTTTGTTCTACACCTGTTTGTTTGAAACACAGGAGACAGGAGAGGAGGAGAGTAAAAACAAAGCACAGAAACAACAACGTTTTCTGTGAAGATGTAAACACAGAGTCCACTCATCCAGAGTGTGAATACACCTGGAAACAAAGCTGTCTCCTCTTCATTGACTCAGGGTATATTTGTAAAGGGGGTGGAGCTTGGGAACCATTGACAGTATTTTAAAAAAGACAGCAAAACTAAAGCAACTAAGCCAAGTAAAATCAATTCTTCTTCAAATGTTCTCATGAACCACATGTGCAAGTCTTTGAATTTTGTTTTAACAGTTTATTATGTTGCTTATGCGCTGAGGTGTTTTTTTTTTCCTGATACCACACTGTGCCCCCTGACACGAGCTGGTACTGTGCTTTTTTTCCCCCTCCTCCTCCCTTCTGTACTCTCTTTTTCATATTATGGAACAGGGTGCTGCGCGAAGTAACTCTGCTGGATGTTCAGGCAGATCTGTTCATGCAGAGTTTCATTCCCACAACATTGTTCCCCTCTCAATCAGCGTCCTTGGAAACTATTATGTAAATAAGGAAACTGCATCATTTTGCAACTTTAAGAGACTTCTAAGACAACCAATATTTTATTTCCTAACTGAAGAGTTTGCAACACTGGTGCTGGTTCAAGCCTGATGTCCTTGAGCAAAATAACTGAACACACCTGCCTGCAGGTAACAGGCACACATGCTTAAAAAAAGGGAGCAGATCTACCTTTGAATGTGTTTTAAGTTACACCAAACAAAGATTTATGAACATGTTTGTAACCTTTTTTGATCCTTGTAACCCATTAATAGAACAGATTTTGTGCAGAAAACTGTTTTGGTCTCATCTCATTTCATTATCACATCACACTGAATCAACAAATACACATTAACATGTTTACCCAAATGCCATTCATGAGGAAAACAGTTGTTTAAAGTTGAGACAGACATGTGAGAGAGATGTGTAACCTCAACACAATATAAGAAGAGCTCTTTAAATGGTGCAGTTTTTGCTGAGGTTTTTCAAAAAAAAATCCCCATAAGTAAACCTTAGAGAGATTTCACTGGCTTTTCAAAGGGACGGCTGCTCTCTGGGTTGACTGGTTATTATGCAATGGAGGTCTTTAACCATAACCTTGGGACAGCTAATCTGTGTGCAGGAGAGTTACATAATGTAGCATGTTAGCTCTTTTGAAGATTCACTCTGCTTTTAAAGAGTGGGAGGTAGAGGACGGTGTTACTTTCAACGTTTAGTTTGGTCCCAAGCTGAAAGAAAGAAACATTTGAGATGCTGATTGATGAATGATGAATGTTACGTTTGACGCAATCAAAGTGTCACTTCCACTCCAAATCAATGAATCTGTGTGAGCTAACGAAGAGTTAGACGGTTCGATGTGCACCGGGATCAGTGAGCCGAGTAAACACATGAGAGAAAAGAGTTTTTCTTCAAAAGGTTTGATCATTTCTCCGTCATAAAAGCACACGTTGCAACACGTTTTGACAGGGCTCTTTTCCAGCGCCTCCTGACATTTAATAGGTTCCATTGGAGAGTTCAAGAGTTCACTGTTTCTGTGTCAGTGATCTAATATTGGGTGGGTGTTGAAACACTGAATGGATACGATGAGAGAACAACATGAACGCAGGTTCACCACCATGGAAGCATCAATTCATTGAGCGCTTGTGTCCAAATGACCCTGAGCTCAGTGCAGCTGGAGGGAGGTTGATGTTAGTGACAGGCAAGAGACAAGCAGGCAGATTGTTCTGGAAATCACTCACATTAAGCAGAACAGATTGTAGAGTACAGGATGAGGTTCTGGTACTGGGTACAGTTACAGTTGTGAAAGTCTTCAGGGGACATAGATTCACAGTAAACTTATTGTCTTTGCTGTAAGAGATCTAGTTTCTCTTTGTGCAAGTTTGATCTCTTATCTCCTCATACTTTGTTATTCCATTTCAGGAGTGGACTCAGATGCTAGGCCTACAATGTACAATGATGGATGATACATCAACATATCCTACCTGTGTACAAAAGTGAGGCCAACATACAGCACTGGCACTTACACTGGTGATGTAACTCTAACACAGGAGAGAAGAGGAGGAAGATCCATTCAGTTTGTGTCAATAAATCCAACAGACACACCATTAAAGAAGGTGAATAATGCTTTTAATGACAAGGACAACCTGGTCACACATTACATCATATCAGTGCATGTAAAGTAGTCCGTCTCATCCACCCTATAGTTCTTGCATGCAGCTGTTTCAATAAAAAAAAAATGAAATGAGAAATGGATTTTAGTTAATGTGTTATGTCAGCTGGTTCCATGTAAATGTATTCAGTTGGTTGAAAGTAACAGTTTTATAGTCAATGAAGTTAAACTTGAATTATTGCTTCCAACTGACTAAATGCATTCAGATGGAGAGTTCTTTTTTTTTAGTGTAGAGCAGTCACATTTGATTTGGTTAAATCTCATCTTTTGTTTTTGAGATAGTTCACTGTGGTAAAAGTAAGTGGATTCACTTCTGTATCAGTGCTTATTATGACAGTGGGGCTCTGTTATAAAAGGGATTGAGTTTAGACCCTGCAGCAACAAAGATGGTTGGTCTGTTCCCCAAAAAATATCAAGTAAGGTTACAAAATAGACCCACAGCTTTAAATTTATTTGATGGAGATTTGCAATTCAAAAGTGAATCTTTGACCCATGTGTTAACATGGAGGTGACAAAATGACAAACTATATCAAACTATAAATATCACAGCCGGTGAAAAGAGCTGCTGATTTTTGGCTTAACTTTACTCCATGTCTCATTGGCTTCAGTTTGTTAGGGAGCATAAAGATTGGACTCTGGAGGAATGGAAGAAGTTCATGTGGTCTGATGAGTCCAGATTTACCCTGTTCCAGAGTGATGGGCGCATCAGGGTAAGAAGGGAGGCAGGTGAAGTGATGCACCCATCATGCCTAGTGCCTACTGTACAAGCCTGTGGGGGCAGTGTTATGATCTGGAGTTGCTGCAGTTGCTCAGGTTCAGCAACAGTATGTGCTCAAAGAATGAGGTCAGCTGACTACCTGAAGATACTGAATGACCAGGTTATTCTATCAATGGAGTTTTTCTTCCCTGATGGCACGGGCATATTCCAAGATGACAATGCCAGGATTCATCGGGCTCAAATTGTGAAAGAGTGGTTCAGGGAGCATGAGACATCATTTTCACACATGGATTGGCCCCGACAGAGTCCGGACCTTAACCCCATTGAGAATCTTTGGGATGTGCTGGAGAAGACTTTACTCAGTGGTCAGACTCTCCCATCATCAATACAAGATCTTGATGAAAAATTAATGCAACACTGGATGAAAATAAATCTTGTGACATTGCAGATGTCACTATATATATATATATATATATATATATATATATATATATATATATATATATATATATATATATATATATATATATATATATATAT
>RPOG01006187.1:1480-25808 GCA_008086565.1 Thalassoma bifasciatum | reverse complement strand
AAAAAAAAGAGTGAAGCTCAAAGAACAGCTGGTGGTTTCATTACGTAACATTAGTTTTTATGTGTTCTTCGCTGAGACAATCAAACCGTACCACAGTGCAGCAGAGAGGCCAGAACCACCAGAGCAGAGCGATAGTGAGCAGGAGCAGCAGGATGAGCAGAGCGATGGCTACAAATTTCCCATCAGACTGGAACACAGGAACACAAACAGGACATGAACAGAAGGAAATACAAACATTCACTTCCTCTCTCTGGCCTCTTCATTCGGTACACTTCTTCAACTGCATGTAAATGCACTTATCGAATCAGCCAATCACATGGCAGCAACATCTAGACATATAGACAAGCTGCATAAACTCAAATCGAGCATCACGATGAGAGGGAAAGGTGATTTAAGAGACTCCAAGTTTATGACTTTACACACTGTCTGTTTCTTATCAACTATAATCTGCGAGGGTGGGAAAGAATCAGAGAGGAAATTGTGAATTACATCGAAGTTTCTGTGACATCTTGTCTGCATCTTGGCCTTTAATGAAAAGCAGAACTGAAGCAAAGTGTCAAACAACTGGAGCTGAATATTTGAAGTTACATAGATGAACTGGAGGAGTTTGTCAGTGCTGTCAAACTAAATGTCCAGTTGGAGTAGATGGATTCAGGAACCTTTGACGCAGTTGTGTACAGTCAGCATCTAAACTAAAATATCTAAGGTACTTTGACCACAAGTGTTATGTTTGTTTGTTTTTTTCATACTCACACAGGTGACTGCTGTTATGGTGACAGAGCTGGAGATGAAGCTGAGGCCGTTATTCATGCTGACATACAAAGTGGCAGTCCTGTAGAGATGGAGCGACAGAAAATGAAAGCAAGGTTAGTTTTGTATTGTAAGTATCCATAAAAAGAATTTAATCATCTGATTAGTTGAGCACAGAAGCCCTGAAGAAATATGCATCTATATGATGCTGTGCTCCACTTGCTAAGTTAATTACTTAATGGTGGTTATTTTCTCTACTTGAAGTCCCTTGACTATAATTCATATTTCCTGCATTGCAAAAGCACCAGCTAAAAATAGAACCACACTCTATAAACAACCAAATTAACAGATTTAACAGTTTTCATGCAGCCATGTGGGTTGTTTAGAAAAAGGTAGGGGAGGGGCCCTTATGTTTTCAACTTATAAAACCCACCCACAATTCTAAGGGCATGGTGACAGTGACCATCCATACCATGCCGTACTCAAGCATGATTGCCCTCCAACAGGAGACACAATCGGGTCAAAAATCCCGTGCACAAAGTAATGTCTCACGAGCGGTGTGCATGATTTCACACGCCCGGATTTTGACTACCACATGCAGATTTGAATCCTGCAAACTCAAGAGGATCTGCACGAGGGTTGTTTCTGTGCTTGCTGTGCACACACTAAGCACGCGAGAGGCAGCTTCTATTCATTTGTGGAGTGCTCTCTGCGCATGCGGGGTAAGAATTTTGACCCTTTGGGGGCGGAGCTACTGGTCTTTGATTGACAGCTCTCAGAGAGCCTGGGGTTGCCAGGTAGGAAATTTTCACATACAGGAGACAGGTGTCATGCTAATGCACTTGCCAATGTACTAGAATTTGTGTGTCCCCCCTCCCCTCCTAGGTACTTCATATACTTATCTTTGACTCCTGAGATTTTGAACAAGGTTTTTTCCTTCTAGCCACAGAAATGAGGGGGGCACAAATTCTGGCAGGGGAGAAAACCACTCCGAAATAATTGGTTTTCCCCTCATATCTGTGGCTTGTAGAGAAGAAAACTTGTTCATAATCACATGGATTATAGAGTAGTATCTGAAGTACCTATGGAATAAATCATAAATGCACGCAGTAGTCAAAATCCGGGGGTGTGAAACCAAATATGTCATGGCTTGTGTTTACGGTCTGTGCTGCTATATTATTCTCTATCATGTACAAACTTTGCCTTATGTGGCACAAAAAATGATGATTTGGACGGACTCCCATCCCATTTTCTTTTTTTGATTATTATCTATTTTCTTATTTTGTTGTTGTTTTGTTTGTTTGTCTCAATTTGTGTTAAGGTGTGTTCTTTTTTTTTTTTCTTTTTTTTTTTTAACGAGGACAGTTATTGAAAAGAAAGGCAGTCTAGTTTTGAACAAGTATTGCTGTCTTTTGGCAGCTTGAAACATTTTGAGGTGTTCCCTTTGCCTCTTTCTTTTTCCTTACTCTACTCTCTTGTTTTTAGTGATACTGCAGAGTGTCCTTGTCTTTTTTATGTGTGTATGGATTAAAAAGAGCAATAAAGTATTAAAAAAAAAAAGCATATTTATCCGGGCGTGTGAAATCACGTACACCACTTGTGAGACTTTCTTCTGTGCGTGGGATTTTTGACCCGATTGTGTCTCCCCTGCTGGCCAGTACGGCCTGTGGGCTGCGATGTCACACAACTACAATAAGAACCAGACTTAAGGCACACACATGGCCTGTTTAACTCATCATAAAGCGTCTGTTCACGAGATGCAGTCTCATCAGGGTCAGCATAGAGGAGAACATAAAGAACATGACTATAACTTTAGTCACTTTTTGGTTTCTGTTAAGTCATTTTGAACCAACTCAGCCCTCTAACACCCCCGCCATTGTTTAAAATGGTTGTGTGGTGGAGCTTTCCCAGGGATTGTACATCATGGTTTGTACATTATGTCCTGTACGTCTGCTTGTGCCCGTACACACAGAAGCACACCTCTCCAAAGTGTGCCAAAGTCTGTGGCCACACTGGCCAGAAAAACTGGGATCATTAGGGTTAGATCATGTTTGGGCACGGTGCAGATGGCTGGCGTGACAGGGCCCTTAATTAAGGACCGTGATTGGTCCTTTGTATCTGAGGTTTGAGGAAAACTGTATTAAAGTGACAGCAGCTCCAGCCTGAATATGAGCTGACTGATGCATCTGGTGACATCAGGACAACCTGCCGAACCTGAATTTTTTTTTTTCTCATAGTTAATTTTTCTGATCTTTTTACACCTCGTTTCAGAGAGGAGAGGACAGTGGATGGAGTCAGAAACAGGGTGGGAGTGAGGAATGACATACAAGAAACAGGCCACAGGCTGGACTCGACTTATTTCAAGACATTAACCCTCTCAGGCTCAAATTAACTTTTAGAAACAGGAAAAATCAGATATTTGGGGAAAATTATCCTATTGGGTATTAATATGCAATTCTTAGACCTTCACATGCAATGCATTCTGGGATGTTGCGGATTGAAATAAAGCTACCCCTGGGGAAAAACCAAGAGGAGATAAAATCTACTAGTTGGCATATACTGTATCTTTATGCATTCAGGATTTATCTTATACAGTTTTGGTTTCAAATTAATGGAGGTTGTTAGTGAAACTTACATGAAATTAATGCCTTGAAAATCTGTGAAACCGAGGAGGCAGCCATGTTGGAAGTGACACAGCTCTGGCATTTGATGGGATAGTTGGAAACTATTTGTTGCTAATGCACAACTAAGTCCTGCAGTCGTACTTCTGAGTAAAAAAGGCTCATGAAATATGGATGTGGAGTAATTAGGTAACTAGCATTTAGCTGTTGCAAATCTGCAACGCCTGCGTTGAGAGGATTAAAAGCATTTCAGGCATCATCTTTCACTCAAATATCTTTAAGGAAAACAGTTTTTCTTCATTTGTTTGTGAATGTGGCTCATATTAAGTCTAAAAAGACATTTTTTTTTAGCTTTTGTAGTGTATTTGTTTTTCTAAATCATCAGAGATTTGTCCTTTTATCACAAGACAACAGGATGTTATCTTCAAATAATGAGAAAAACCTTTAACATCTTGAGGAAACAACTGAAAGGTAACTTGTTTCATAAGATTCGCTTTGTTCTCCCAAAATGACAAAGAAAACCAGTTTTTATAAATGTCTGGATGCACATCCACTTAAGACTTCCTGAGCTGTGATCAAACTTTTTCATGCACTTTTAAATGTTTGTGTGAAATCTTAAATGTTGATGTGCTGATCCTTTACTTTTAGAAAACTAATTCTTTAGTCATGTTTGTGTACCAGGATTATACTTACGTTCCCTCTTTTTCCAGAACAGGAGCTGGACACAAAAGGTAACCATCTCTCACCACCATTGGTCTTTTCACTGTGGAAATAGGATTAACATGAAGCTTTATTTCATCATATATTTTCATTATGTCGTTTGAGATAAATTGTAGGTTAATGGTGGAGTGAATGGGGAAAACTATCATCAGACTTTTCTCTACCCGTCTTCAAACTTCAGAAGATTCAAGCCTAAAAAATATTTTGTCTTATTAAATTCCTGGATTTCCTCTCTTTATGGAAAATGGAGCAAATGAGGCAGGAATGTGGTTTGTTTGGCCCGTCTGGCTGAGCTGGTGTCTCGCGTGTGCAAAGACAGCCTCGTTTCTGATGAGATCCACATTCCCCTCCAGACATCTGAGGAGCGCTGAGCGTTAAAGCAGACCGCTCAGAGCTCTGCGAGATGCTGCTGCTGAGGCTGGTTTGGAGGTTGGGGAGTTAAATCATTGTGAGCCACAGAGAACAGCCCCCCCCCCCCCCCCCCCCCCCCCCCCCCCCCCCCCCCCCCCCCCCCCCCCCAAACCCATACTGTGCAGCCAAACCAAACTTGGCACCATGAGGTTAATGGCTGCTGGGCCAAATACCTTAAGCTACTGCTTTTCTGATCAGGCTAATAATAGGAAGATGAACTTTATGTAACGTCCAGTTTCACACACCTACACATTCATTGTTTTCTGTTTATTATATTAAAATTATATCTGGACTCTTGAGACCACATTCTCTTAAAAGTGATGTATCAGCCTCCAAAATAATAACATCCAACATATTTCTAAACTAAAAGTAATCTCTGGGCGTAGTCAAGCAAGACTGTATAATACTGTAATGTCACCAATCTGTTTCTTAAGGAGGGATTTGAAGACCACCATCAATGGTGGACATATTGGAAATGCTTAACTCTACCCAGCTTTGTTGGAGTTACAATGGCTGTTTTCCAAACCTCCTACTACATACTACCTACTACTTTCACATGTAGTATGACTGTTTTATTGGGTCTGTTTTGTAGTATATTACTCTGGATTCTTGTTTCGGAGAGTGGAGCTGATGGATTTCTTTTCTTATCTTTAACTTTATCATAAATATAGAAAACGAACAAGCCACAAACCATGGGTACATTTTGGCATTTCAGTCACTAATGTGCTATATCTAACAGTAGTGAAGTTACAGGAACAATACAATAAGAGCTAAGTTAAATCAGAAGTTAATAAAATATAAAGAAATAATAAATAAATAAAACTAGGGAATAGTAATTGTAATTTTTTGGTGGGTCCTTGGTCCTTTAATATTTTAAATGGTGAACTTCATGTAAAAAAAAGCAACAAATTTAGGGAGAAATTTCAGGGTTGTGTCTTTAGTAAATTTATGACAGCAAAATTGCCATATTTAATTTGTAATCTTCCACCAAAAGTTATTAGGTATTGAAAATAAATCTGGAACCAACAGACTTTTTTAACAGCTGATGGAAAAACTTTCCATTTTTCTCACAAAGGCTGTCAGTTGAAAATAAAGTGAATAAGTGATTCATGCAGGCTTTCATGTATTTCATAGAAGTAAACACCCCGTTCATTATATGAAGTGAGCAAATCACTGTTTTTTTCGTGTCACCTCACTTTTATCTAACAGACCGTCTAACGTTTTTGTTTTCGTCTTGTAGTTATTTATTCCAGTAGGTGTCAGTAATTCACTGAAACCTGAGGTGCTCCCAAATAGACAAACAGCATTTGCACTCTGCATTGTGCGAAACAGTACGCCACGTAAACTGGTCTCCTGCATACTGAGAAATTTACCCAGATCAGTAGGACATCCCAGAATTTTTAGTATACTACAGATCTCGCAAGTTTTCGCATACTGCCTACCACATACTGAATTTTGGCCGAATTTTGGCACTGCTAGTGTCATAGGCAGTTTGGAAAACAGCCATAGACAGCTTTGCACAACAGTCCCTCCGAGCTGCAAAGTTGATTTTTACTCACTTTTTGTCACTCCAGTGATGTTATCTCACTGTATTACAGTGTGCCTTTATATTCTACACACATTGTGGATTACACATATTAAGTAATGACGCCATTTAACCACGTCTGGAAACTTTTAGGACAGTCCAAAGCTACCATTTTTGCTGAGGAATAGGCAAAACTGTAAATGAGCTATCCAGACTCAAACTTTATTCTTAAACCAGGATGTTGGTTTTTGCTGTTAAGTTCAGCTTTTTTTGAATGGGTGTGTGCGTAGTTTGTTGCTTCTGCAGCATACCTCTAGTGGACGCTTAATGAACTGCAGTTTTTGCAACCCCTCTGCATAGGCATGGTTGCATGATTAGATATCTAACTGAAGCCTTTTGAAACTCTTTGAGAGAAGAAAAAGTAACATTAGTATATGGAAGCTAGTATCAAATTTGAAAGGTTTTTGAATATCTTGTGTCATTGATCTTGGTTGCAATTCCTCTATTTTTTTAATCTAGAGGCCAAACTTCCTAAAACTTGCATTTACTCATTTTGAACCTTTCTCTCATTCATGGTTTGCAAATATGGATGTAATCTGCTGCTATAAACACCATTAGTTGTTAAGAAAACAAGCAAACATGCACGCACACAAAAGGGGTAAATTGTAGTTATTGCTTGTTTGGATTTTTGTGAACCCCTGGGGGATGTTTATAGGTGGAGTTTTCCCCTCTATCCCCTACAGAGATTTAGGCGGTTGACTCATCCAGTGGCTCTCTCCTGCATCAGCTCCACCTGCACCCTCACACATGTTTCTCATCACAGCAATCACCACCTGTCCTCAAGCTCTGCTCAGAGACAACACCAGTGCCAGGACTTGAGCATTTGAGCTCTCTAGGCTTAAGGAATGTATTGCCTTATTCTAACTCCCACTGTTCTCCTTATTTACCAGGGACTCCATGAGCCCCAGTGCAATTGTCCAATCTGCCACATCTGCCACGTGCCCCCTTTCCTTATTCCTTCCCCCTTATTGATACATTCACTTTAACTCTGCCTCCAGAATCTGCTTTTTGGTCCTTGCTTTTAAAAACTGGCTACAAACAAGCAGGTTTCCCTTCAGCTACAGTGAATTTGAAAGTAAACAATAAGCAGGAGGTCCTCAGAGGAACAGTCCGTGCTTGTTCTGAAAACACACACCTATAATGATAGCTTTGGACAGCCTTTAACTCAAACCTATACTTAGAGCAGCGTGGGACAGCCTTTAGTTCTGTTCATTCATTCTCCATTCATTCGAATGGGCCCAAGATTTTTTAGAAAAATCTGAATATTTTAAAAAGTAGGGATTAACCCTATAAAAGCACACCATCCCTGATAATTTTTGACATTTTACTTTTTGAATGGTCTGAATCTGTGAAACTTTGTTTGAGAAGCCCTGCAGTCCGACTATAACCTAGAGGCCACCATTATTAAGTTTGATGCTGAGGCTCAGCATTTCAACATAACAAGGGATGGGTACCGAATTTTGTACTAGGGAGTGGAAAAGACTCAATTCCCAGGTACCAGGCATTGGTACCACAGCGGTTCAAATGTGAAAGGTACCCATCCCTAATACAAGCCATCAAAAATATTGAAAAAGAACTCTCTTATATAAACCTGTCTATGAGTTTACAGCTTTTTTTCTGTGTTTATTCACTATTTGCTGTAAGGATCTGCAGAAACCCTGACTGTTCAGTGTTGCAAGGGTCATGCAGTTAACATTACAACCCAAACAAAGGGTTAGGGGTTAGTAAACAGTTAAAAGATCAGAGAGCGGAAGTGGACTTAAGATTCTGTCATTTCCTTATTGCACGTATTGTTTAACACAGCCACAGAAATGACACCTTCGTGTGTGTACTTACTCAAAGTAACTGTGTCGTTTATACGAAAGCTGCAAAGGACCTTCTGAACATCTCGGGCGTGGTAGAAACCATTTCCCTTGACAACCACCTGGAACGATTCTGAGGGAATAAATTTTCCACTTAAAAAACTTTCTTTCCATTAGATAGTTTTGAACAGTAAATGTATCATCTTTATGATAAAAAACATTAAAGTGTAAAAAATGTTTACAATGTCTAACTTGTTAGTTTGAGGGCTGCTGTCTTTGTCATATTGTTAAAAAGTGACAGAGTTTCTTTACCTCCTTCACAGATGCTGGACGGCTCCACAGCCAGGATTTCTATACATGATCTCTTCAGGATCTAGAAGAAATCGAAGACACAGTTCTTCAGAGCTTTGCAGTGAGGGTTGTTTGCTGAATATCCTTTTTTGCTTGTTTGTTTCATACCGAGTCAATGACCCCCTGCAGAGCCTGGAATCCATCATTGACTGGAAACACATGGTCCTTACTGTCAGCGATGGTTGAAAGCTGTCAAAAACAAGTGTTCTCACTCTGTTCATCATCTCATGTTTAGATATTTGATTCATCATCCGCTGGTTTAGTTGTAGAGTTACATGACGGATTTGTTTACCTGGGTTTCATTGAAGTCCTTCACTCCCACACAGTACACCGTGGCCCCGAGCTGTCGCGCTCTACTTGCCTGATGTTAAAAGAAAGCATCAAACAAACACAAAGTGGGCCTCTGTTAAAAGACGAATACACTCTAAATCACAGAGAGGAAACTGTTCCTTGTGGGTCTGTGGAGCTTTTAAGCTTTCTGATTGTTCCTGTGCTTAGTTCTGCGATGTCAATACCATATTTTAACACTGACAGTTACTGGAACTTCACCAACAGACATGTGGCCATGAACTCAACAAGCCCTGGATTTCTGAAACTACAAGTGCGATCAGATCAAACAGTTTGCCTTTTGTGTGTTGTCCTGGGTTTTAAAAATGTTTTGGTTTTCTTCATTTGTACATTATTTTCTATCATGGTATGGTGAAGGATTAAATAAGTAGTTTGGAGCATTGTTATAAAAAATGACAGACTGTATTACAAGATGAACAGCATGTCAGCTCCCCAAAAGTGAGACCAAGGTAATTGGAGCTCCTTCGCTGATGGGCTGAAGTTTGAACAAAGCATGCTTCCTCTATACTAACGAATGCGACAGTTTTTTTTCTATAACATTTAAACAATTATTTTTTATGTTTTTATCTTTATGTGAACACCCATTCCCCACACACATAAAATCCTACTATGTTTTAAAATGATTTGGCGGTCCACTTGCAATCCCTTCTGGGCCTGCCAGGGGGCCACAACCCACAAGTTGGGAATCTCTGCTCCAAAGCCTTCGTCAGCCTTAAAAATTGAGCATTTCTCTAGTTACCATTTTGGTTATTGGCAGCCTTATCTCTTCCACTCGACTTCAAAGTTCCAGAAACTACTTTGGGTTAAACAGCACCTTTTCTACCTTTTGCATCTATTTTCTTGACAGATGCATCTCACCTGGCCAATTTAGCCTTAGGTAACAGAAGGATCTCCATGCTGATTGGCTATTATGGCACAAATTCTTTACTCAAGTTCAGGTTATTCAACTCTCAGGATTCAGTGAATGAGGTCAATGAGGCACTAAATTAACATCTACTTGTATGTAAATCACTGACACAAATGATTTTATTCCCATTTGGTGGGAATGTCACAGCACTTAGTGGGATTTACCAACAAGGAGGAAATTTTAAGTTAAATGTTACTTTTCTTTGTCACAAGAAGATGGACCACACTCAATACAGCAGCTCCATCAATACCAAGTCAATCCACACAACTCTCCTGTTCTCGCCAACATGTCCGCCGCTATTGTAGGAGGGAAGCTTCTGGCTTTGAACAACTGGGGGAAGTGGAGACACTTCATCTGACTTTAAATTCAGTCAATGCATGATTTTACGAGTCTGTGTAATCCCTTTCAGCCTCACGAACGTAGCATTAATATCCCATTGGAATTATGAAACTCCTTTTGTTTCTGTCACCTCTCTTTGCGCCATGTCAAACTGATTTTCTCTCAGTTCCCCGTCCGTCAGGGCGATGATGACACTTGCGGTGCGATAACCTGTAAGACAGAGATTAAGGAAGCTATGAAATCCCCCTTTTTTGGGAGGAGAATCAATCTTTGAAGAGATTAGTCATGTGATTGAGTGGGCAGCTCTGTGTATGATGACTCCTGCACATGTTTAAATTGAGTCACTACAATTGGGTACAAAAAGCTCCTCTGGGCAGGAGGGATGATTAAGTGTTTGAAAGCAAAATGATCGACTCACCGTCTCCTGTTGCGTAGTAAATTTGCTCGCTGGCCTGAAAATGAAGAATTTAGGCGTCAGTGGTTATATATAAAGTGGAGCTCATTATGAAAAGTTAAGATGCCATGCTGTTGCATAAGCAGGATCAGGTTCCCATTGACTTAACAGACAGCTCACTCACTCTTTTTAAGCCTTTGTCCATGTAGGTGTCTCCACCCGGCTGCACCCTGCTGAGCTCCTCCAGTTTGGCGCGAATCTGCTCTCTGATGAACGACATTAACAGAAATGAAACATTAATGAAGTGGAAGAAGGCAGCACATTAAACAAAAAAGCCATATCACAGTGAAGCTGTGCACATCTGTACCTGTTTTCTGTTAGTGCCATTAAAGTCCGACCCTCTGTGGAAAACACGATAAAAGACATCCGCAGCTGAGGGCTGGAAACAGAAGAATGAGAGTCATTTTTCACATTTTATTTCTCTTTAAATCTAAAGTTTGTGTTGTGGACTCACCTGATAAACTTGTGAGCCAGGTGGTCAACAAAGTAATAAATCTCATTCCAGTAATGCTGCACGCTGCCCGACCTGCAGGAGGATTCAGGAAACCAGTGAAAAACAACAAACATTCTTCCTGGTAGATAAAAACAGTAAATAAAAACATTGCTTCAGAGCAACATCAAAATGATTCAGTGTTGTTTTAATTAAGAGATAAAGTAAAAAATAATGCAGCTTGAGCATTTTCAGATCCTCAAAGTAGATAAACACTCAAACATGAGGGCTGGAAAGAGCCACTCTAATTACATTTGTGTTCTGGGTTTTAAAGACAAAGCAATTTTGAGGTGGTGTTGATTATGTAAACAAATAACAGAGGAAGAGCTGAAAGTACAGTTTTCAATGAAAACTCCAAAAACAAAGTCATAACACACAGTAAACTCTCTCATTTGTTTTGCTGTTGAACAGTGCTGTTCTATTTCCTTCTTAATTAAACGATTGAAAAGCATTAACAATATTATATAAGAGTGCATTTCAATACATAGTGAAGAAGCTGGTTTGTTTCTGTCACAGTCTCTCTTTGTTATGACAGTGTCTTACAGTTCATTGAAACACAAAATAAAGTGTCACATGGAGTTAAGATATTACATAAGAACAATAAAAAGGATCGTTGATGTTGAAATGTTGGCCTTCTGAAAAGGATGTTTGTTTATATCCACTCAATACTTGATTTTGCATGAATCACCCTGGTGCTGTTGAAGTTTTATTTTTTTATTTAACCTTTATTTAACCAGGTGATAACCCATTGAGATCAGTATCTCTTTTGCAACCGTGACCTGGCCAAGAGGGCAGCAGCACGCATCCAAACATAACATTATGACAAGATGAATTACAACAATAACTTGATAGAAAATGACAGTTTACAGTGTGAAAATTGATTTACAGAATAAAGTGCTTGGCCTTACTCACAGATTACAAATAAGAAGCAATGACACTGTCCAATTGACTTGCATCCTCTATGTCTTAAGATCGAGCTGAAAGCTTCAAGCGAAATAAGATCCACCATTTTTAAGTCACTTTAGAGAGAGTTACATGTGGTGAGAGCAGCAAAACTCAAAGCTCTTTTTAGGAATTTGGTGAGAACGAAAAACAGACAGTTGGAAGACCTCACAGGAACGCAAAGTGTAATGACTGTTTGTTCTTCGGAGTTAAGAATATAGATAAGAACTCATCAACCCTAGAAAAGCTTTATAAATCAGCTTCAGCCAGTGGATGTGCCTTCAAACCTTCAAAGATGGCCAATCTGAGAATTTGTACAATTCACAGTGATGAGTGAAACGTCTACACCCAGCTACAAATCTCAAGGCACAATGATACAGTGTCTAATGACTGTAAACATTTGGCTGAGGGGCTCATATACAGTCCATCACCATAATCCAACAATGGCAGAAAAGTAACTGATACAAGAAGAAAGAGGGAGAAGCAGGATTTGTTTTATGAATAAAATCCCAACTTCACCGTAAGTTTAAAGACCAAGTTAGCAATATGTGCTTTAAAAGACAAATCACTCTCTTTATGGAAGTCCTGGCTGCTTTGATCGCAGCCTCCAGCTCCACAGGTTCTTTCTGGGCTCAGTTCTGTTGATTCTGATGTCAAATCAAGCACAGTAACATCACGGTCATTTAAGCAGCTTTGGTTCTTTTGGTGCTGTCGGCAGGAGCCAAGTCCTGGAGGGAAATGAAATCAGCCTCTCAATGAAGTTTGTCAGCAGATGAAGCATGAAGCGCTTTAAAGTTTCCTGGTAAACGACTACGTAGACTCTGGACTTTAGAAAACACACTGGACCAACAGCAGCAGAAACCATCATTAGCCGCATTCCATGATATTTTATATTCAAAATAAAGATGTCTGGATTTTGAATAAAGTGTAATTGTGCCTTGCCGGTGTTTTCATTACGACAAGAATTACGTACAACTTGAGTGAAATCTCCTCCAGTAAGACTTAATTTGGGAATGTGGACGAAGGAAAGAGGACCGTAACTGGTGGTAACCATGGATACCACAAACATTTTAAGGGATGAACCGTCATTTTGATGGGTGTCGCTGTTGTTGCTGATGTCGTTAACAGACGAAGGCGTTTAAATCTGAACGCCAGAGTCTGTATGTTTGGCAGCAGCCACGTACAAGAGCACCAGACTCATTATCCCTCTTCACCCAACCACAAAAACTGCACCATCTTGTTTGAGTGGGAAAAGTGATTTATGTCTGGTGAGGGAGGTGCATCCGTTATCCAGGTCTGCACTGCAAAACAGAAATCTAAGCAAGTCATTATGTCTTATTTGTAGCAAAAATTGTCTTATTTTTCTTGATTTGAGCCACATTCATCAGACCAGGTCATAAGAATGTATTATTTCAAGTTATTTAAAGACAAAAATGAGGTCTGAGTTGCTTGTAACAAGTCAAAAAAATCTGCCAATGGGATAAGGAAAAAGTTTCTTGTATTGAGAGATCTTTCTAACTTCAAGAGACTTTATGGGTGAATTTTTCTTATCCCATTGGCAGATATTTTCAAGTTGTTTCAAGCAATTCAGACCTCATTTTTGTCTTTAAATAACTTAAAATGAGACATTTTTATGACCTGGTCTGATGAATGTGGCACAAATCAAGAAAAGTGAGACAATTTTTGCTACAAATAAGACATAATGACTTGCTTAGATTTCAGTTTTTGCAGTGCGGTGAAGTGTTTTTGTGAAAAAGGTGTTTCTATTGCACTTTTGTGACACACTCAAAAATGGAAAGTTAACCTCATGAGAACGTAAAATCTTTTCATCAAAATTTGACAGGTTTTCAATATTTCAATGTTTCACTGTCATTTTTTATTAAAGGTTTATGCAGTTCGGGGTGACATAGAATCCTTTTAGAGATGTTAGTATCCTTGTTGCTCGTGTATCTTTTCCTGTCTCACTTTTCATTTCTAATAAGAGGAGGAAAATATGAAGCACTGGTTTAACTGTGGTGATGCAGGTGCCCCATGTACGCAAGCTACAGTCCTTGTGTTACATAGGATTCATTTCTTTTTCTGTCATGATTTGATGATTTTCATGATTTCTTTTAGGGCTGAATGATTTGCAAAAATACTCTTATTTCCATCATTTTACCCCTGTATTGCAATTGCATTTTTTGTGTGCAATTATTTCTAGCTCCCCCCCATCCTATGTGTTAACAGACATACTGTTTGAAATGAACATTGATTTTTGCACATTTTAGTCTATTTTCACTTTTTTCCCCCACCACTTTGGACCATTTTCTGCTGCTGTCTGACTATTTTTTGAAGTGTTTTCCCATCTTTCGTGCCATTTTTTGTTGCCTTTGGCTATTTTCTTTCACCACTTTTCACTGTTTTTTGGCCCTTTTTTTTCCCCATGTTGCTACCGTCTGACCATTTTCCAAGTTTCCTCAAGACTTTCTTGCCATTTTTTTTCTCTTTTTGGCCATTTCAGTCACTTTTCACTATTTTTTCACCACTTTTGTACCATTTTTGCGACTATTCCTCAAGTTTTCTCCCAATTTTTGCTGCTTCTTGGCCATTTTTTGCCACCTTATACTTATTTCTATTGCTACTTCTTCATGTTACTGCCACTATTCACTGCTTAGATGTTTTCTTTTAGTTTATCAGGTATTCTTACACATTCAAGGTTAAAGAACTATTGCTGTCTGTGATTGGAATATTGCAACTGGTCATATTACAATTTGATCTCATTTGAGATTACTTGCCCAGCCCGAGATTCTGCATCATCCACCAGAATATACACTTCAAAAGAAAATAGATAATGAAATTAAAAATGCTTGAAACAATTTAGCTTGAATTTAGCAGATACAGAAAAACAAAACTTCAAATGTAGAACTTTTACAAAATTTACTGAAATGCACCTGTAAACTTCTTCTATTACAACCCCAGAAACTAATCACTTAATTGGCTTTGGTGGTAAAAATGGCATATATAAATAAATATAAATATATATGCATAAAACAGTTTAAAAAATCTGCACATTTAGGCTTTCAATACTGCATAAAAAAAGTACCAGAACATTCAGCCAAAAAGTTTCATGATGTTTTTTTGCACTCTTTTGGACACCAAGATCTCTAGTGTTGTTTTCGTAATGTTTCTATTAAAATCAATAAACTGTGAATGCAGCAATAAAATGTGAGTCTGTTCATCACTCCCTCAAAATGAAAGCATGACAAAAAAAAAGGAATCTGTGTCTTTTGGCTTGCGTTTGTGCTGTGTTACGTTTCCTTCCACGTGCTATCGTTTTCTCTCTCCTCTTGTGGCTCGGCTGTCATAATTAAAATGCAAAACAAAACCAGAAGTGCCACGTCTTTGTCTCCAACGAGCCCAGCTTCATGTCTTCATTTGTAAAACAGGCTCTGACTCAGACAATCAGTAGGTTGGTGGATAATCAAAGCGCACGCTGAGGCAGATATGATCAACCTGTGCAGCCTCTTCTCTCTCTCTCTGCTCTGTCTCTCCTCCTCACCCTCTCCTCATGTTTTCATTTATCCTGAGATGTGAGCCTCAGTGCACAGACAGCCAGGATCTGGGGATCTTTGGAACATCTGGCTCTAATGGAGAAAGGGTTCTGCAGACTGGAGCGCAGCGAGCTGGAGCTGATGGCTCCTGTCAGCAGGATGTGGCCAGAGTTTGACAATAAAAATCCCTGCAGTGCACTTTATCAGGGAACAGGACACGAAATAACTGAACAAATCATCCGTCACTGTGTAAACACAGGTTCGGTCAGGTCTTACTACCTCAAAGTTGCTCAAACTGTGTTTACTTGGCTGAAGACGACCTGTTGAGGGCTTCGTGTTGGCTTCATGACAGATTAATGGACGGTGTAATTTAACCCTTGTGTTTGCTCTCACTGAAGGATCCAAACTTTTTAGACAAGAGAAGCTCAACATGGGTGCTGACTTATGCAGAAAGGCTGTTTTTCCATGTCTACGTCCACAAACCAATACTTTCACAATTAAAACTGAAGTGTTATACAGAAAATACTTCACTGTGTGACAGTAAAACGTAACACAATGGGATTCATGACCCTTCTGGATGGGGCCCTGGGTCACAGAGTGTGTAGGTCTCTGAAAATCTGCTGCCATGTGACTGAAAAGATTCCACTTAGAAAGGGAAAAATGAACTCTTTGATCAAAGTTAACCAGCACAATAATTTCTAAGCAAAGGGATCATCGTTCAGACTAAAAGTCATGGCTTTTGATTTCCTTTTTTAATTATTGTAGACTGAATACCTTTGAGCTTTGAACAGCTCAAAGCAGACAAACTTAAACACTAAATATTCTCACCTAAGGCTCTCAGGAATCTGTGATTAAAATTTCTAACTTTCTTAATGGATGAGTGGTAACTATAACTTTTATTCTCTTAAATAATTGGAAAAATGATCCTTTGCTTCTTTCAAAATAACAATGAACTGAGACGCAACCGATGTTTGCTCTTGATATAAAAGAGACTACTTCTAAAATGATTGCCTCAACTACTTCTAATTCTGTAACTTCTACTAATTCTCTCTCTACTTCTACTGTTTCTCATTTTATTCTTACTCCATGTTTTCTTATGGGCGTCATACTTTCAGCTTTGTTTCACTATTTTTAAGCAATTTCATTTGACATTTTCCCATTTCCCACCTCCAGCCTCAGCATTTCAATGCATTTGCTGCAAGGAAATGCAATCCCTCCAGTTAGTTTAAGAAAGGCTGAGGAAATACATACCAGAAATAATTACTTTCTTGATTATGATAAGAAAAAATGGCTGCCAATTCAGACACACTTTTTGAAAAAGATTTTTAAATCAAGTACAACATTTTAATTTACTTTTGCTTTCTCTGCTCTAAATAACTTGAAATAAAATTTACATCTAAGCTTGCAAGGTCATCATTGCTTGGATTTAGTAAACAGTTATTTTTCCTGCAGAGATGAATAAAATTAAATAAAAAAAGAAATAGAGGACTCTCACAGTGAGTGAACTTCATACCTTTTTGGCTTTCATTTCACTTGTTGATTTTTAAGCTTTCAGACATATACCTTTTGTATGGTTTTCAGAAACAACTTTTTAGACCAATTAGGACGTTTGAATGGAATAAAAAGAGGAAATCTCAAATCTCAATGGCACAAAAATGGATGTCTCAGTAAATCCTCTTTAACTTTACTCTGCTTCACTTCAACAGCATCAAACTTTACAGGTGATATCCAGATGTTGTTCCATGGTTTGTTTAAGTCTTTTGGCTTCTGTTACATATTTTCAAGGGGATATTTACTGTTAGAAATACTATTTAGACAATGGAAAAAAATCCTTCCTTTATACTGTGTTTCATCTGCATTTACTCAGACACAGTTGCACCTGAGATGATGTTTAAACTTGTGTTGAAATCTCCCAAGAGTTACCTTTATTGTAATATCAAGACAATTTACAAAGAGCCAATAATTGTAGAGATTTACTCTATTCTGAGATTGTCATAATCAAGCAGGAGCCTCAAAAAGGGGCTCAGGAAGGAACAGGTTCATGTTATGTACATTCTCTGTTCTACCAACAAACCTCTGTAAGTTACATTAAAGTAACAGTAGAATTTTAAAACTCACTGTATCCACTTGTGCTTTGTTTTGGCAAGTTTGATTCTCCAGAAGTCTAATATAATAATATGCCTCAGTCAACTTTTATCAACTTTTTCAACAAGTAAACTTCATAAAGATCAGTGCATCTTATTAACAGGCAATGACTGGTTCATTATGCTGCAGTTACAGATATTTGAATGCACGCAGCAGTCTGCCAATTCCTCTGAAGGTCATCTGGAATGATGTTTGCACCTGTGTCTTCAAAACATCCAACATGAGTCATGCACAGAATATGAAAGTAATTCTTGCGCTCATAAGAGGTCGTAGTACTCACTTGTCCAAAACAAAGTAAAGGTCAAATCCTCCGTAGCAGGACGATCCTGCCTCCCTCCTCTCGTAGATCTGTCCCGTGCTGCCGGACACCAGAAACACCACCAGTATGCCCAGTTCCACGCCGAGCAGGACCTGCCTGCAGCACTGGGACATCACACCGAGCGTTAGAGAGATCATGGACACAAGCAGGGATAAAGGTCATTCAAAAGCTGGAGCTGCAGGTTTCTGACTGTTTTCCCTCTCACAGCACACTGGAGTATTCAGCCATGCTGTGCAGAGCAACTCCAAGGCTGGATCAGTGTCACATCTCCTCAGCAGCAGATGTGTGCTGGCAGAGGAGGACTGAAGCTGGACTCAGCCTCTCTCCACCTCTCTCTGTCTGCATTTCAGCGTTTGACCACAAAGTCTCAAGAGATTAGAAAAAAGCTGTCTTGGTTTCTTTTTTTGTCTTTGACTTTCTTTTATATATATTTTTTTACCAAACAACTTTTTCTTCTTGCAATTTTTTTTTTTGTCTCAACTTTTCTGCAAGTTAGTTCAGTGCGTCACCTTACCTATTAGTGCGCCCTAGTGGGGACACTTGCACAGTGCAATTGTGCACGTACACATCAAATGATCATTCAAACAGCAAAAACTGACATATTATCTACTTTCTACTTTATTCCAGGTCCATATAAATACATATAAGCATAAAAAAACAATGGATAAGATCACAGCTCAGACTGACATTGTTGACCCTGTGGTGCATAGTGGTCACTACAGCGGATACCTATTTAAAACTTATTTACTCCTAAATTCAATGGTTCACGTGGTGGAAATTCACGTTAGTCTGTCAGGATGTTTTTATTCTTCTTAGGGCCTGAAAAAATGTTTTCAACTCTTCTTCCATATATATATATGTATATATATATATTTATTTTTTCAAAAGCTAAAGACAAACATTTAAGGCTTAAACACGTAATATCTATAAATTATTCAGTGTAAAGTGGATGAAGACAGTTAAAATGTTTCACAAAGCATTAAAAAAAGATTATCCATGAAATTACCAAAAAAAAGAAGTAAAAAAAAAAAGTCATATTCACATTCTGTTTTATGTTGAATGCTCAAATATTTGAAAAAATAAAAGGAAAACTTTTTTTTTCATGCCTTAAGACAAATAAAAACACTGAAGGGAAAAATCCTGACACTGACTTTCATAATTGATGTATCAGAGGGCTAAAATACAAAGAGATCATTTGTATCAATGTTTCCAGTAACAGGATGAAAACCTTGTTTCACTCACTAAAGGCTGAGAAAGTGACATCATTATTTTATTTTCGGAATCAATTCATCAACCCATGATTTTGTACACACAATTTCGAAGCACATCGTGAAATGTGGGCACATTATTAGTCAAGCCTAAGTGATTAATTGGGCTGATTATAGAGTGTCACCGATCAATCAACATCAGCCATTATGTAGCCGATGTATAAACTTTTTTTTCATCTAATATAAGACTACAATATGGCATTTTAAAGTTGTGTAAGTTACATCTTTGTTAAACAAATGTATATGCAACTGTTGACTCCCATGTCCACCATTACGATCTAAAAAGCTTAATTTTGTGTTTTGTATCACATGTTAACATCTTAGTTCTCATAAAAAACATCTTCATTTCAGCTAAATTTGCCCAAAGCCAAAAAAACGTGTCTCATTTCAAGAAACTAAAAGATAAAATTTACACCTGAGTTGCTGGTTGGAGTAAAAAAAAAAATTCACATAAGTTAAGTTTCTTGAAATACGACAGTCTCACATACGATACTATACAAGTATATTTCTCTCACTCGACTGGAAGATTTTTTACTCTGTATGAGCAATCATTTTTGTCTTTTAATAACTTGAATTAAGACATTTTTCTGGACTTTTCAGGTGAGTGGGGGTCATATTAAGCCTTTTAGGACACTTACAACTCAAAATAAGGATGAACACTTGCTTAGATTTCAGTTTTTGCATTGTCAGTCTTTGTCTTTTTAGTGGCATGCTGGGTCATGTCTGTATTTTTTACCTTAGAGAAAGTTTTCAAATTGTTCTGTGCTATTAAAATACACAGAGGTTTGTTTAGAAGACAAGTTTTTAGTTGTAAGAAACTTTTGGCTTTCCTGATCTGATTTATTACCCAGAGAAAAAGAAGCAGATGAAACAAAAACACAAATTAAATCCACCCTCTTGTGAACCCATGACTGGTAATTACAAAAGCTTATCTCAAACTCAACAATCAGAACCAATTCCAGACTCTACTCTGCTTTTACGCCTTCAGCTCCACCTGGGAAATTACATCTTTGGAGAGGAGGCAGGAGAATACAGTATTTCATTTTAATGAGTACAACTTAGAAGTTCTTGTAGGTGGACTTTAAACTTTTGGAGGTGTCACACTGGCTCTTTTCATTCTAAATGCCAAACTACACTAACCCCCTGAAAGTGCCAGAATCATAAAACAAAGAAGGAATTGAATTCACTCTGACTCAGCCCTGACTGCTGAGAAAAGCTATTTTGTCTATTAATATCTTTACAGTTGGATGTGTTACTTTCAGCTGTCATCTGTTCTCCTCTCCCTCCCCCTCCATGCTCTGAATTTTCCAATCTGTGTGCATTTTCCCCTCACCTGTTCACCAGGTGCCAAAGAGCTTTGCATATATTTTTTGCACAGTGATTCCTCTCCATCTGTCTTCCCCCTCCTCTTTCAGCTGCTGCCCATCTTTAGGTTGTGTCTCCTAGTGAGAGGAGTGTTTGTATTTTCTCTGTTAAATTGTAGTTATATGTTGGCGAGCTCTCAGGGGTAGAACTGACTGATTACATTGACTCCAGCTGATGTAAATGAGTCGTTTTTTTTGTATTTTTAAGTGGTTTTTAAACTATTACTTCTACTTAAGTATTTTTGTATCAAGTTTTGTACTTAACTACACTTAACATTTCATCAGTTACTGAGTAAAGAATTTCAAATGTATCCCAGCTGTCCATTAACATTGTGCCTACAGTTGATTGACTGACATTTCTGGTGAAGTGATCAGACAAACTAACATGGAGAAGGAGACAAACACAACCTGATTCTGATCAGAACCAGCTGTCCTGCAATCCGGACACTACTTAGTGAACTCTTTGAACTCGTAGCAGGCTGTGACTTGATGTACAGTGCGTCTGCATGAGTCATAATAAAACCACAAAGGAATCTTAAAGTTTCGACGGCTTCAACCTGAACATGTGTTTTTCTCACATTCATGCTCTCCTGTTGGTTCAGCTTCAACAATGAGAACAGGGAGAAATGTTCTAACTGTATTTGGAGCGCAGATCTAACTGACAGCTTTTCAACTCCTTCACTTCACACCCCTTGATTTAATGACCACGTAGTATTACACAGAGGTTTTAAAGCAAAGGCTTTTTACTTTGAATTTAGTGGACTGATAGAATTTTTTTACTACCAGAGAAGTAACATTTCATTACGGTAACTGAACTTTTATTCAAGTATTAAAGTTCCTGAAAGCTGTTTTGGCACATATGATGATTTTTGTTTGTACCACATAGAAATAACCAGTTTGTTGAACTAAATGTTAAACCCTTGAGGGCACTTTTTTAAAATTCACACATACTCAAGCCCTGAAAGGCCACAAATGGCCACTCTCATAAAAGTGCAACAAAAATTTGATTAAAAAAAAAAAAAACATTATTTTTTCGCTCTAAATGCATCAGATCTTTTCAACAATTTCCAACCTTTCCAAAAATACAAAATTTATAACATATTTTTAAGATTTTTTTCAATGTTTTTATGGCCTTTTGTAAGAAGAACTCCTTATTTTTTTTTTTTTTTAAATTTACTTTTTATTGAGACCATTTTTTACGTTTTATACAGAAACATTAGAAACATGAACAGTTGGAGTGTGGGGTATCTATATCACACAGCATCATCTTTTTCATTTTACATAGTTTGCAGCAATTGTCTTTTGTTAACTTTTAGTTAAACAACAGCTTTACATAAAGTCAGATGTTACTGGCTTGACATATTCTGTCCATTTTGACCACATTTTATGAAAAGAGTCCATTTGTAGTTTTAGTTGAAAAGTCACTTTTTCCATTTTGTAGATTTCTTGGATAATGTTGATCCAGTCCTCGGTTGTTGGTTGCTCAGGCTTGAGCCATCTTCTGGTCACGGCTTTTTTGCTCGCTGCTAACAGAATGTAAAGCAGTTTTTTGTCTCCATGGCTAAAGCCGTCTAATATTATATTACCAAGGTACACAGNGAGTGTGGGGTATCTATATCACACAGCATCATCTTTTTCATTTTACATAGTTTGCAGCAATTGTCTTTTGTTAACTTTTAGTTAAACAACAGCTTTACATAAAGTCAGATGTTACTGGCTTGACATATTCTGTCCATTTTGACCACATTTTATGAAAAGAGTCCATTTGTAGTTTTAGTTGAAAAGTCACTTTTTCCATTTTGTAGATTTCTTGGATAATGTTGATCCAGTCCTCGGTTGTTGGTTGCTCAGGCTTGAGCCATCTTCTGGTCACGGCTTTTTTGCTCGCTGCTAACAGAATGTAAAGCAGTTTTTTGTCTCCATGGCTAGAGCCGTCTAATATTATATTACCAAGGTACACAGTTTGAAATAAAAAGGGGAATTTAATTGAGAACACATTTTGTACATGATTGTGAATTTCAACCCAATATCTCTGAATAATTTGACAGTTCCAGAAAACATGGAAATGATTAGCTCCTCCTATTCCACACCTCCAGCAGGCATCTCCGATCCCACGGTATCTTTTTTGAGCTGGTGTAATGAAGAAGCGCATGGTGTTTTTCCAGCAAAATTCACGCCAGATATTTGAATAAGTTGAGACCCACTGGATTTTACAGATGTGCTCCCAGTCTTCTTCAGTTATTTGGAAGTTCCCTTCTCTTTCCCATTTTTCTTTCACATAGTTGGTGTTTTCTTCTCTACTCTGCAGCATGTTGTTATACAGCTTAGAAATAATTTTGGAGGGAAACATAGATTTTATNTATTCCCTTTTTGTTGGATTAATGTCTCTCCATACATCAAGGACCCCAATATCTTCCATATAATGTGTCATCCTTTTCCCTATATTTCTTGAGTCACCTTTTCCATTTGAAGAATCTAATTTTGCGTTCATTGTAATATTGAAATCCCCACCACATATTAGGATACCTTGAGTTTTGGTTGTCATTATTTCTAATAGATGCTTATAAAAAGACCAGTCGCTGCCGGGGGGGACATATATGTTTAGCAAGGTTGTAAGAGTACCTTCAATCCTACCCGTTATCATTATGTATCTGCCTTCCTTGTCTGTGTAATCAGATAGATGTTCGTAATTTAGGGCCCCAGATATCAGAATAGCCACTCCCCTACGCCGTCCTGAACTGTGAGAGGAGTAAAATATGTGTTTAAAGCCCATTTTATTCAATTTTGAATGTTCTACGTCTGAGAGATGTGTTTCCTGCATCATAGCAAGTTGTGCTTTATCTCGTTTGAGTTTTGATAATACTTTCCATCTTTTGACTGGATTATGTAAGCCGTTGACATTAATTGTTACCAATTTTACATATTTGTCATACATTTATGTTATACCTTTTGCTGCCTTGCATATATGAACTGGTACCTCACTCCCCAAAATAAACATTGAACCTAGAACAAAAATAACTATAAACAATGTGAACTCCCAAGGTTGGGGTCTTTTAAACAGACCCTGCAGAGCCTCTAAAGGCAGCTTCCACATCAGTTCAATGAAGGGGGCCCTAGTGGCTATGGCTCTGCTGTAAAACGTAAACTCCCAGGACCACGCTTTTCTTAAATGTTTGCACCTAAAAATAAAAAATAACATTTCTATATCACATATAAAATTCGACATTAATAGAGTTCTTAACGTGGTCATAGTGAAACCTTAATTTCCCGAGGAGGGAGGTGAAGTTCTCCTGAAAGCACGTAGCTTTTCCTTGTAGCCTGGATCTTGTCTCGGGTTTGCTGCGCTGCTGCCTCCTCCTCTGGTCACTCTGGTCCAGGTTAGCTGCTTAAGTTGCTCCCGGATTGTTTCAGGTGGTTTGATGATCTTGACAGCGTAGCCTCTTTTGGACATATCCTTAGTTGCCTCCGCAGCGCTGATGTATGTCTTGTTTCCGTCCGTGAATTTCACCTTCAGTTTGGCTGGGTAGAGAGTTTGAAACGGTATTTGATTTTCTTTCAGAATCTTGCGCACTTCTGCGTACTCTCTTCGTTTCTTAAGAATGAGAGGGGCATAATCATTGTCCAGGGTTATGTGTTTATCCTTCCAAGTTAGTCCTCTTTTTTGCCATGCTTTACGGAGTATCTGCTCTTTGATCCTGAAGCTCAGAAACTTCACCACGATAGAGCGCGCTGGAGCCTCGTTTGGAGGTGGGGGACCCAGAGAGCGATGTGCTCGTTCAATGTTAATTTCCAAATCGCCCAGTTCGAGTCCCTCACGCAATAGTGTCTCAACGAAAGTGCACATTGATGGACAGTCTTGTTCAGATGATTCGGGAACACCGTAGATTCTGATGTTCTTTCTTCTACCGCGATTCTCCATGTCCATCATTTTCTCCTCTAGTTGTATGTGTAGCTGTACAAGTTCGGTTGTAGCTTCCTCCAC